>JALRMI010000013.1:0-171927 GCA_026120165.1 Leptosphaerulina australis
CCCCCCCCCCCCCCCCCCCCCCCCCCCCCCCCCCCCCCCCCCCCCCGCGCCCCCGCCCCCCCCCCCCCCCCCCCCCCCCCCCCCCCCCCCCCCCCCAAGAAAGGGTTTACAGCTTCCAAGCTGGACAGGTATGCATTCTGGGCACAATTTCATATAGGCGTGAGGACCACCTTGTCGACTACCCTTACTATTCTTTTTGTCTTTCGCTATTTTGGGCCATTTCGAAGGCTAGTCCTGATTCCCAACTTGGTATCCGTCGGCGCCTGAGACAGCTTCTTGGTCTGACTCGTGCTAATAATGTCCAAGTCAGGATCGAACATGTTCTGACACTCTTTCATCTGACAGATGCCCAGAGATGCCAATGGCTGCACCCCGGATCGGAGCGCAGCAGCGTTGGCGCTCCCCACATTCCTATCTCTGTGCGGCACAACCAACCCACGCACTGCCAGAAGTTGGACGAAATATTGGCAGGTAAAGCGGGAAACCCTCCCGCCTTTCGTCACTCCAAAGATTATCGGCCCGGCAAGGCGAACGCTACCCAGCGTTCTGTAACTCTTGCTAATCCAAATACCAGCAAGACCAACAGTTTTATCGTCTCCGTTACGACTTGTAACTTGCAACATGCATGGCTGAAGGAGCTTTCGAGCTTCACATGTTAGCACCGAGGTGGCAGCGGCACCATTCTCAAAATTGACACTCAACGAAGGGGCTTCTCTGGTCCACACAGAAAACTAGTATGATAAGACAAAGTACGCCATCCAATAGTTTGGGCTCGTGGGTCCTTGGTTTTCTTGCAGACTTTGAAGAGATACAGCCCAGAGTCAGCGAAAGATAAGCAAAACTCCACCATTCAGACTTCTTTCTTAGCCGCCTTTGTAGCCAGAGATAACCTCTCCACAGGGCATCCCACCAGGAATCAGTAGTGCTGCCCCTTGCTGACTCGGCCGTCTAGCGAGCTTCTAGACGCATCCGCTTTCGTACAGCATAAATCCTCCTCCGATTGTGGGGTCTCCACATTTACCTACAATTTTCCACGCTCGGAAATGCGAGCGGACATACTGGCCAAAGCTCTGTGCTCCACTGAGGCGTCGCCGTACCGTATCAAGGGACGAAAGATACTCCGATGAAATTGCACCACTGAGAAGGGCGGGGACTGCGGAGGTGGAGAGACATGGTCCAAGAGGCTCTGCGCGAAGATTTCTCCATTCGGCTAAGGATCCGCATCGTGAATTTATCCGTCACATGAGGCTCACGACATGTGGGCAAGCTTACCAAGTCGGCATTTTACCGATCGCTTGCGCTTGGTTAGGGCCGCTGTTCCATTGTGACATTGTCGCAAAAGGATTTCTTTTCAATGGAGGCAGCGATTTTACCTGCTCTAAGTCATGGGCGGCCGTCACTTCATCTGCAACACTCAAATGATTCTCCGCTCGTTCTCCGCATCGGCGGTCCGTCTGAAAGCGTTTAGCGAACGTACGCGGCTTCATTCCACCAGTTTACTTGAACTGCTTAGAGATGCCAATTCCGACTTTGCAGGTATACCAGGATCTGGTACAGCGGCCATCATCTAAATTCAACGTCCCGTACCAGGCGACTGGTACTCTCAGCTGCCACTCTAACATCCAGGCTGTCCATCATCAATCTATGCTGCAGATCTACTACTATGGACAACCGCAAGCGGTGTGTCCCCTGCATGATGGCGAGAAGCTTGACTTTTGCTGCACTGACCGCGGACTCACTATCAAAGTCGAACAGCTACACAATCATCACGACCGCCTTCATCTCACGCTTGAAGAGTCTTTGTGAGCCTACTGCAACAGGCCACGCATCCGGGGCTATCTGGTAGCGGCCGTTGCTCCCGAAGTTATTCCTATCGCGGCCAATGGGCTCTCCAATCCTCAACATGACGACTTCATGAGCACATTTTCTCACATGCAGTGCAGAAGAATGTTTCTCAATCCTGGCAAAACAGGCTCGTTATCTTAGCAATGAAAGCGGATTGCCTGAACTTTTAGTGGACAACGCGGGTAACAACGCTGGCAGTACGCCATCACGGTTTGTTTTAGCCTTTTGAGAGCCCCTACACCCACCCTATCGACGCCATGAAGATACAATGAATACGGAGTCTAGTGTATCTAAGCTCCACAATACACTTTATGTGTCAGCTACATGCATATTGATAATCAGTGCTCGAAACGAGCCATCAAATCGTCCCGTCTCATTTCAAAAGTCTTCGTTGAGACGTACCTGCGTCACTGCAAATGTTCCTTCACATGTCAGCATGCGAATCCTCAATACTCGCAAACCCCCACCCCAGCCCAAAAATGTCACCTACCCTGTCTTGGCTACCCCAGAGAGCCCTGATAATCTCGTTCCGTCGGGCTAACCACATCAACCACTCCCCCGCGGTACAACGGACCGGCAAATATCCAGTCAGAGCACCCTCTGCACAGCCACAGACCCTTATCCACGAAAACCCACCGGAACCATCATATCTCTGGAGTTTAGGTACTTCACCCGAGGTACTTCACCCGAGGTACCTCGCCCCGAGCTTATGCGGAAGAATAGCTAGCGAGAATTATTGAGAACGCGACATCAACATCGGTTGAAATTGTTTCAGCTCGGTGTAAATCACATGCTGCAGTGGCTCCCTTTCGAACACTTGTCAAAGACCCCTTAATGCAGACGTGTACTGAGAGTTTCTACCCTAATTCCTTCGCTGTGACGAAGCCCCGGTAGTGCGGAGCTGTGTTGTGATATGGGGACTCGGGATAGTTCAAGATGTTTATGTGACTAAGAGTGATCTAGGAAGGATGAGTATCCATGTATCTGCTTGACAGGTGGGCTACGTGAGGGAAATACTTTTTTGGTGCTATCTCCAAGTTAGAAAATGAACGTGGAGAGCTCAGCAGTAGCATTGGTGGCATCTCCAACTCTAACAAGTTATCCCACGCTACAAAGGTGTTTTTGCTGACTTTGATAGATTTGCAAATAATCACAGCGATTGCCAAAGGCCACGATGTTGTCCAAACTGTTACTGTTATCAAGTTGTCAACCGGCTAGTATATTCAAATATCTGCTGGATCTAGGCTGCTTATCGGTACGTCCGCACCCCATTGACCCTGAGCCGCAACAAAAGACGTCCTTTCCTCAGCCTGAGTGGCGCCCGCGCTTGGGCGCAACTGTGTTCATCGCTTCATAGACACATCATCTCTGACATCATTTGTCTTTCGACATCCCCTTGGTACAATATCAAGAACTACCGCATTAGGTTCAAAATCCTTATTGGACGCTCATCCCCTTCCATATCAGAACGCCAAACAGACGATCATCCACCATAGAATAGTCTAGATCTCGATGCATAAAGTCCAACATCACTCACGGATCCAGGCGCTCGCAGCGGCTAATACATGTCCCTTCCATGAGCACCAGAACCGTGGTGACGTGACGCGTGTGGGGTACCCTGGGGTACATCACGATCTTCGCCAGTCTGCGCGATTGCTAGACTCCCACCAGCATCGACACTTCAGGAACTTTTGCAATACTGTTTTCACGTAAAGCAGGCCGCTCGAATGAGGTAGGCGGCGCTAAGCAACTTCACATCATCCTTGAACTTGCATTACAATATCTGAATGTTGCGACTTTGACCGACAATGACGAATTCGATGCTTCCCGAGGATAATTACCAAATCAAGTCAGCAATGTCGAACAGTAGGCGTAACGCAAACCCAAGAAGATACGGTGGACCAATCGACGAGATCCATAATCTGCACTTGAGCATATCGATGCGACTTGAGTTTACATAGCTACAAACAGTTACCTAAACAAAGTTGTAACCTCATCACGCAAGTTGCGAAACCCAGAGCCATATGATAGTACACATCCTTAGGCCCAGTAATATTGTGGGGGTCTTAGAACCAGACGTATATTGAGCCGTTGAAGATAAGCGCTCTGAAGTCTCATACTTGGATCCCTGGTCATTGCTCACAAAAATTCCTGCCGTGGGTTCGTCATAGGTATAATCAGTTTCTATCTCATCCTTGCAATATGCAGTTGCATTCTGGGAGAAAGTCCAGACGTTAGCTTCAACACCAGAGCATTTTCCAATGCCAAACGCTGGTGGCCACCCACTATTCATTTGGCTGTCACAGCTACATTGCATCTGAAGTATATGTCTTAGCGTTAGCCTGTGACTTTACTAGTCCCATAACAACAACAACAACAAGAACGGCAACTACAACTACGACTACATGGCCTGGTCATGGATGACCATGTATCGTTGTGGATGGTCCCTTCTTCCATCTTCATCGAAGGTCTTTCTCCAAAATCTTCATCAAGGCACCACTCTGCACCCAACACCTTGAGACGCGTTGGTTCTGGAAGTGTAATGAAGGACGAGGTTGGTATGCAGCGAATGTGCAATGTCAATGATATTTCGCGCTTATCAAAAGTCCCTGAGGGATCATTTTATTGGTCACATTTGAAAGAATTGCAAACAGAGAGGCGAGCTCCATCGTCCCTCAATACTGAGCCTTGCTTCATTTGTCTAATGCCATTCTAATTGTATTTTCTGTATCGAAGACTCAAGCATTTGAACAAGGACGCAAAGAGATATACATGAGGCCAGTAATGATTGCACACCATGTCGTTAACAATCAATTAAGGGGGATTTAAAAAGTAAGTCTTGACCCGAGTGAATTGTCTGTCTAGTCCGAGCAGTTACCTGTTTGGGTCTAGTAGCCGCCTTATTGAGTAGGCGCGTAAAAGCGAGGGTGTAGCTTGACGTGATTTGCTGATAATTCTAGTGCTACAAGGTAAGAGTGACATGTTTAGAATTCCGAATAAGACAAGCAAACTTGTGTCCAATCGCATGCATTCAGAGCATGCTGTAGCGCACGCATCCGACACGGAACCTGTTGAGCAAAACTGCGACGTTTGATTCGACAGAAGACACATGGGGACATTTCATTGCATACCGCGAATGAAGCGGTGTGTGTCAACAGTAACTCAAAGAGACAAGGTGAGTATAAGTTTGGAAAGACAGCATTTGGCCGGGCTTGCCCTTGGTTGGGCTAGAGGAGCGCGCAAGTGTAACAGCTGTGAATGTGGATAGATAGGCGCTTGTTGGCGTAGAAGGCGTTGCAATCCTGCACACTGCTTTGCCCTATTGAGGCGCATATATGAATTTCCGGCAGGATTGCATCCCGTGGCCCCTCTTCCATTCAGCGTATCTAGATCTTCCACCAGCGCTGAGGTTTCCTCTTCAGAGTGCAGGGCGGGATGGCATCTGACCTCCTTCCTTCTTCCCCACGAAGTTACCCCGCTTCCCCCTATAACACAACAGATATGATCAGCCATATGCACGCCGTATAGCCGAGCTCGTCTTGCCTTCGCCCTATGATGTCCTCGAATTCTGCCTTGTCAAACACGTTTTAGTCTCTCTATTACAGTACCCCCTAGGCGGGTTGCCTTGTGGGGGCGACCAGGTAGCAGCAATATTGGATGACGAGAAGGTACCTAGGAAAAAGCGGGAAGGAAAAGGACTGGTTAGGTGGTAACCATGAGTGCCTAGGAGACGCAATGAAACGGTTCTTTTGCATTTGAATGGTCAGAACTCCTACACCTAAATAGATGGTTCTGCGGCAGTTATGTGTTTTATATCAGGCCTAGTATACGCCCTTCAACACAGAGTGCCCCTAAACTTCTAATCTAGGACGTATTTCAATCATAGTACCCAAACTCTGCAAACTGGGTCATACGTTATCCAAGTCACCCATAACAAGACCGGGAAATGTTGGTTGTAGGACCCGATGCTTTGGGTCGCGGAGCGTGCTCCCCGAACCTAGCTCGTGGCACAACAAGCGTCCGCACCCTTGGGCTTGCACGTGTAGGAAAATGCACCCCATCTCTAAGCCGGTCCGGCATGCCCGTGTGGCGCACTGCAAGCTACTCTGCAGGGGCGGGAGGGAGTTGGTATGAGGAAGGAGCATGCTGAGGGAATCCATTGGTGTCGGCAGTATTGCAAAGTATGGTGCGATCATGGCTGTATTGGACATGGTGGTGCAAAGCTGATACTCTTGCTGATGTGAGGATGCACGCGCTCAATGGCGGTGTAAATGTCTAGTGTTACTAGAAGAGCTGAGTGGGGGGTTGAACAATCTGCGCTTTGGTATTGTCGCCCCACGGGACACTAAGCATGTGCCGTGAGCTGCTGGTAGAGTATGACTGGTATGGATGCATGACCTTCAGTCTGATCATGTCCGTGTCAGCTGCTAAACCTGAGGGCACATATCGAGGGGGGAGGATAGGTGCTTGCTCGGAACGCGGCAGCTCACGCTTGTGAGCAGTAGGTTTGGTGGAATAATGGCCACCTTGCAAAGAAGCCATCCTTTAGTCAGATGGCACCCTGGGAAGAACCTGTCTTGCTCTTCATACCGTGGAGGTGCGCATTATCTTTGCACTGCGTCCTTCCGTGATAGGTGGTTGTTGTTGAGCATTATCAACATTAGTAGTTGCTGCTTCGTCAATCAATAGACCCTCGGCAGCAACACAATCGTCTTCGATCCAACCGTACACTTCGTCTGAATTTGGTTCCTCAGCTGCGTTCTCATCAACCTCATCGAAGGTCCTTTTGGGCGGCCTCGGTTCAATAGGAAGCATCATCGTTGTCGCTGTATCATCGGCTGTGATACCAGTGTCGCAGAGACCATGCTGGTTCATGTCAGTAAAGCATGGCTTCCACTGCAACCTCGGCGCATCGATACACGTGCCGACCGAGTGGTTCTTGAACTTACACTCTCGATAGCAAAGGGCACCACATTACCGACCCCACCCTCCTCAGCAAGGGCCACTCCATTGACCTTGACCAAACCAGCAAACCGGGTCTTCTGTAGTCTATTCGTGTTGGACTTATCTTGCGCCCTTGCCTGCTGTAGCACCCAATCTCTGAACAGGAGCAAACGAGTAGATATACCATTCTCCCACTCAATTCCAGTAATAGCAGGAACCAGAAGTGCTCGCGAGGCTCCTCGTATGCGTGTGATTGTTTGGCATGTGATAACCAAGGCGACATCGTGCAACGCAGCAAACTTAGTAAATGTCGCAATTAAGTCATTGATGACTGCATATCGGCGCCCAGCCGCCCATTTGGACTGGTCAGTCTTGTTCTTTACGCGGTCTTCTGTGTTGCGAGGATAGGCATTGTCGATAAGAGTGGAGAGTGAATCAATTAAGACAAGACTTGTGCCTGGCTGAGGAAAGGATGCGGGCGAATGCATGAACAATGCTAGGACATGTGCAAGCGTTGGCGCAGTGATGTGATGGAAGCGGCTTCGCAAAGTATCTGGTGAGGTCTGAGGTAGTAGGTTCGTTGGTGCAGAGAGCATATCGTGTAGGCGCTGAGGTACCAATTGCGTAAATGCAGCGTCTACTGGATATTAGCACTTGTGCATAGTAACGATGTTGGTCATTATACCAATCCAATAGACATGCTTCCCCTCGTGCAACGCATTGGAAGCAGCTTGCAAAAGAACTGAAGTCTTCCCTACACCAGAAGGACCATACACCTCCGTCACCTTTCCTCGTGCATATCCCCCTGCAACATCATGGCCCAGGAGGATTGGTGGAGCAAGAAGCTTATCAAGTTGCGTGAGACCAGTTGATACAGTGCGGGCGCCTCGTACGTTAAGGCTCTGAAGAGCCTGTGATGCTGAGACGGTAGGCAGTCTGTCTATGCCTAGGTAAGTCGCAGCATAATGGTCCGTGAAGTATGTACATACGTGAGGACTGGGGTGGGAGCGCGTCTTTGTCAGCCATTGTGCTAGGTGAACGAAGCTACGACCTAGTCCCGTGACTTCGAGTCAAATGACATCGTGCGATACTTGCAGTTACAATATCGCAGACGCGTAGAGTAAAGTTGGTGGCCATGTTGCGGCTGAGATTGATATGTCCGAAGCGCGTTGTCACGCGAGCAGGCTAATAACGTTGCAATGACTCGGCAGAACCCTTGTCTCCTTCCGCATTCAAAGCGCCAAGTCAACACCAGCACCGCCTCGAATTCCTATCATTGAAGCCACATCGTCAAAAAAGAAAGCGATAGGGGCTCATATAAGATCAACGGCGACCCTGTCTGGTTTCTAAATAACATCATTCGTGCGTTGTATCGGCATGCGCTGACGATCGAGCTTGAGCATCAACAACCACATTTCTCGAGCACTCCAACTCACCGTCAAAGGCAAGACAATGGCGTTCGACACAACTCCTCTCCGTGCCTCAGAAGAACAGCATACCATCACTTCTGATTTTTTCACGTTCGCGCTCGAAAAGTTTGGTATCGAAGTTACACCGCTCACGGTAGTCTACACAATCCTAGTTACCCTCTCACCATTCATCTTGATTGCTCTTTTCGCTCTCACACAGCGAGACAAACCCTTGCCGCCCCCAGCTGGATGCAGGAAGCTTGGTGTTCCTGGTCGCGGCAATTTCGAAGATCAGTATTCGAAGAAGTACGCCAAAGGAAAGGACGCAACCAAGGAAGAGCCGTGGACTGTTAAAGCATTATTTGTCTACCCACTGAAGTCAGCTGGACCGATTGAACTGGATCAGAGCGACGTCCTTCGCACCGGCTTGAAGTACGATCGTCAATTCAGCCTCGCACAGTATGTGACGAGTATGCCAGGTCTGGATGGGAAGGTCACGAGCGAATGGCATTTTTGCTCTCAACGAACATTTCCACGTCTAGCAAAGGTCGAAACCGAGATTTGGATTCCAGACCCTTCAGCTCCTGGTTATGACAAGGATGGTGAATGGGTCAAAAGCGAGGGGTGCCTAGTGATTCGCTTTCCCTTCTCGCAAGATACGGATTTCTCGATTGAAGGACTTAGGAGCTGGGGCAAGATCCTCGCCGCACAAATGGCAGGTAAATCGGAGCCGATGTTGGAGATCCGAGTACCCTTCAACCCATCTCAAGATCGTATCAAGAACAAGGGCTACAAGAAAGAAACGCTGCGCATCTGGAAAGATTATCCAGTTGCTCTAAACATGGGTTGTGAAGTGGACCAAGATTTACTTGCGAAACTGAAGTACACAATTGGCACAACTAATCCCCTAACATTGTTCAGAATTGACACAAACAAACTTCGCGAGGTATACAAGTGCGCTCCAAAGAAAGAAGACGTCGGTTTCCAAACAGCCATCAGCATGCAGGATTCGGTACGTGCCGGTTAGGTGTAAGAATCAGGATTCTCTAACCCTTTCAACAGTATCCAGTGCACATCCTCAACCTAGCCTCCGTGCACGATGTTGCCAATAAGCTCCCGAAGGGCCAAACCCCGCAAACGAAGTTCAAGATGCCCACCATCAATGCTCTGCGTTACCGAGCGAATATCTACTTCACGGGTCCTCCTGCTTTTGCTGAAGATAACTGGACGAAGGCACGCATTGGCTCGACGTCTTACCACATCTCCTGCCGTACGACACGCTGCAAGCTGCCAAACGTGGACCCGGAGACTGGGACGGCTGACCCTAATGAGCCTATGACTACGATGCGCAAGTACAGAGTCATCGACAAAGGCACTAAGAATGCGGTTCTGGGTATGCAGATCACGCCCTTGGAGGAGGGTGAGGTAAAGGTGGGGGACATGATTGAAGTTTTGGAGACGGGTAGTCACTTCTTTCTTGCCGGAGAGGGCGAGAAAGTTATAGGATGAAGTACTCGAAACCTAGCAGTAGCAGGCCGCATCTTCACTACTAAATATACTTGACTCATCCACAACAATCAGGTCCACTTAACTCACCAAACCTTAGGTGCCGTCCCAGTCATGGTATTTCCCCTACGCCTCAAGAGCAGAGCGGTTTAAGTCTGTACACTTGCTTGCCCATCGTGTAAGACGTGAGAAAAAACCGGGATGAGGCCAGGGACGCATAAGCTTGCTCATGTAATTCCTTTTCCACCTTTACTCACATCTGTGTTAGAAATAAAGTTCGCTATTGAAGTTGTCAATACGCCCGCCCGTGAAATGGACAGGTGCATTCGACGCTGTCAATCGACTACCTGTGGGTGTCGCGGAGAGTTAATCTATGGTGGCGTAATGGCACAGATTGAGAAGAGAGTGTATAGATTGCTCGGTCCGTGCGATCTGCCGGGTCTGCAATCTAGCTACGCAATGCCATGTCCTATCTCGTACTGCTACCGTGGTAAGATATATGGTGATACCAACGGAAGGTCTAGATAAGACAAGTGTGTGTCTGCAGTAGACCAGCTCTGTCTCTATGTCCGGCCCGTTCCGCAACCTCCAGTGGCGTCCAACCCTCATTGTTTTTCTCGTCAACGTCGACTTTGCCAGTGCGAAGCAGCAGCTCGACTATGCTCTTGTGTCCATTCTCTGCCGCCCATAGTAACGGAGTCCATCCTTTGTTATTTCTCGCATCAACCGTGATGAGTTGCTTGGCTAGCAGTTTTTCAACGATATTCCGATGCCCATTCTGTGCCGCTAATAGCAATGGCGTATCTCCATCTCCATCTCTTGCATCGATATCGACCATACCAGTTTCTAGCAACATTTCCGTGATGATTTCCTGGCCAAACTCCGCCGCTAAGAGTAAAGGCGTTGATTGATGATCGCTTCTCGCATTCACGTCAGCCTTACCGGTACCCAGCAGTAGCTCAACTATGTCAATGTGACCGTTGTATACCGCCAACATCAGCGATGTGTACCCATCGTTGTCCTTCGTATCAACTTCAATCTTGCTAACGTCCAGCAGCAGCTTGGCTGTATCTGTGTCGCCATAGTATGCCGCCCGCATAAGCGACGTCCACGCGGCATTGTTCTTCGCATTCACTTCAGCGCCCTTCTCGATTAGCAGCCTCACAATCTGCTCGTGGCCTTCAAATGAAGCGACATAGAGTGCGTTCCCATCTTCCCTACCTTGGGCATTGACATCAGCACCCCTCTCGATTAAAAGCCTCACAATCTGCTCGTGGCCTCATATAAAGCAGCTTGGAGTGCGTTCCTATATCTTCCGCCTTGGGCGTTGACATCAGCGCCCTTCTCGACCAGCGGCCTCACAATCTGCTCGTGGCCTCTAGATGAAGCAGCATAGAGTGCGTTCCCATAGTATCCACCTTGGGCGTTGACATTAGCGCTCTTCTCGACCAGCAGCCTGACAATCTGCCCGTGACCTTCAAATGAAGCGGCTTGGAGTGCGTTCCCATACAATCCACCTTAGGCGTTGATTTCGGCGCCCTTCTCGACCAGCAGCCTCACAATCTGCTCGTAGCCTTGAAATGAAGCGGCTTGGAGTGCATTTCCATATCTTCCACCATGGGCGTTGACATCAGCGCCTCGGTCCAAGAAACATTTTACTGTATGTAACAAACCTCCTAGTGTTACATAATACAGCGCTGGAGCTACCAAATCTGTGGCCTCGTATGGCTCGCGCCATGGCTGGTCGGGTCGGTGAAGATCATAACAGACTTTATACGCACCCTTTGAAGAACAGAATAACTGCTTGATCAGTTGCAGCATTTCACTGTCTGTATCCTTGGCTCTTGCGGCATTGATTAACCAGTAGGTCGCAGAGTATATTGCAAAGGGATAGCACCGTAGTATATCCGTCTGCCGAACTTCTTCGTCAAAGTGCAATAAATAAGCGAGACAAACTTTTGCAATGGCTGCTCCAGCATAGCGCTCTTGAAAATCCTGCGCGATATTGCCATCTAGCCGTTTCGACAACAAATATTCCTTGACCGAAAAATGAGCTAATTGAAGCTCCACACGGGTTTCGCTTTTATCACGCAAGCCCCTTTCAACTCGAACGACTGTCACTAAGCTCGAACAGTAGCGTGAAATCTCCTGAGGGTCTGGCATTCTATACTTTGGAGAAAAGTATGGTTGCTTGTCTATTCTTACAGCTATTGCATCAACAGCCTCCTCGATCGTTACTGGTTGCTCAGAGAATGTGATAAGCTGGAGAAGAATCGTAGTATATTGCTTGTGCTTGGAGGGGATGGCGAGTAATATCCTGCGGTACGTTTCATCCAAGGTTTCGGGAAGGGAATCTAGCTCTTTTTCTAGAGTACTATAGTTATAGCAACTTTCTAGCGCATTGATCTGACATGCGGCCCATCGGAACTTATTTAGCCTTAGTTCACTATTATGCATGTAAAGGTAACACTTTCCTCTTCTTTTTCTTCCTCTTATTGGCCTGTAAGGCCTCTGCAAGGCCTTCTTTCTCGTGCTTCTCAAGCTCAAAACGCACCAATACTTGGTGGAAGCTCTGCTTCACAGCGTTGGCTGCATCCCAGTTCTGATCCCTTACTGCACGATCAACTAGCGTTGAAAACTTGTGAATATCAGGCTCAGTAGATTCATCGTGAGTTACAGTTTGCTCTGGAGGCGTTGCAGGTGGCTGTGGTGTTGATGTTCTGAATCGATCGAGTATAACGTCGGCATTACGTGGGTGGATTCCTGTGCACTCAAAGGCCTGCTTCACAAGCTTATTGGTGAAGGTCCGCTCCCAAGCAGGTATGAAGAGAGTCAGAAAGTCACTCTTATTCATCGGAGACTCTCCAAGTCTCCTTTGGTGTTGATTTGCCAGCTCATTTGAATAATTTGAAGCCAGTGACTTGAAGCACACTACATCAAGCGGCTGAAGCGTATGGGTAGCGTGTGGAGGGAAGACAAACAGCAGAATCTTGTTCTCGTGACAGTAATCGATGAAAGCCTTTGTCACGTGGCTGCCGTGGCCGTCGATAATGAGTAAACGGTACCTTCTTCGAGCTTTCTCCTTGGTAAGTGGGTCAAAAAGGTCTTTCAACCACGCCAACCCCAGATCATTGTTCGTTCAACCATTGTGAGACGTAGCGGAGTGGATATTGTTCAAATCTGGGTTTATTTCGCGTACCCAGCTTTGCTGGACGTCGCCCGATGGTGAAGGAAAGATGACGCATGGAGGTAAGGTTGAGCCATCGCCGCATATAGATGCCAGGACCGTCACCCACTCCCTGTTACCGTCGTGCGAGCTTTTTTTATGTTGCTTCTTGCCAAAGAGTACCTTATCAAAGATCCTCTTGCTCTTTCCAATCACTCCAATCATGAAGTCTTTCTCATCCGTATTGTATGTGTTCTCCGCCTCTACTTCATACTCTTCAATTTTGCTATGCAAGAGGTCAAAGTACCGGCTGTATATTTCATAGGAATCAGCGTCGTGACGTGCGCTGTCCACAGGCGTGGTCCAGACAGTGATAAGTGTGTCGCGGTGACGGTGAAGGAAGCGCGTTACCCACGTCTCTGAAGGCTCCCAGGCACAGAAAGGAGTGACTATATCTATAATCATCTGCCTTTTAGGCATTAATTGTCTTTCTGTAAGGCCTCTAATGTATTGTACAAGCTCTGCCTCTATCTGTGGGTGGAGTAATCGACGGTTGAGTGCAGCGTCCTGACGCGACACGCATTCGCCTCCATGTGAGAGTAAAAGAAAGGAAACAGGACACAGCTGTATCGGTGAATAAATATTGATTAGGTGTTAGACAAGCAAGGCTGAATGACTACTTACAGCTCGATGGTAGAGGTTCTCCTTTTGGCTACTTCAAAACTGGGGCTATAGGCATTAGTGTGAGGATGTCCGCATTTCGTGTTGGAGGTTGTCACTTCATCAAAGCAAGCATAGGCACTTGGACGACAAATGAGAGACGATAGCTTAATACCGCTTGTGTTGTCCGCTCACCTACAATCGGGAATCCTGCAAATGGAACAGCCGAAATCTTGGGAACACTGAAATCACAAGTGCGGAAACGCTTCTGTTGAGTGATGAGCGAGGAGCAAAAAGTACACATATTAACGGGTATTTGCTAGTGGTCACCCGCGAAATTGCACATCACATGGGAATCATCCCACATCATCCCTTGTATCTCTATAGAACGCCACACTTGGAAACACCCCCACCTTACCAGATGAGTTACTCATCTCATCTTATATATTCTTAAACTTCCATAGATGTTAAATGAAAATCCAATTTAATCCGCCGGTACGTTGCTTAAAAAGGGCTGAGCCAACAGGGACCCTTATTTTCAACGTCCTATGGTCGAATGCAAACGATATGCTAGGTAATTTTTTGAGTGTTAAACTTGTCAAAATTGTCTGAAGGTAGCCCGCCGTATTATGGGGTTGTCAAATTCTCGCCAGCTTACACTGGAAGAGAAAACAGCGCATATACCGAGGATTATTTAGAAAAGCATTTGTATCAAAAATTTGCCATTCTTTTTTCTACGTCTGCAATGCTCGCACTCAGCTATGCGACTGAAATTGATGAGACTTATTTGGAGAAGCCAATGTATGAGTCGGTGTGGAGTTATTATTGCATTGCTACGGCCTTACAACCCAGCTTTCAAACCCTCTGGTTCAAGTATAAGGGGTCTTGTTGGCCCTGCTGGTCAAGGAAGCCGAGATATCAATGAATTGCGTATACAATGAGTACCTTGACGATGAGTTTGAGCCTGAAGGGCTTACGGACCAATCGCCACGTCATAAGGTCATCCTAGCTCAATATTCCTCTCAAAATCAGAACACAGCAACAATCAAGATCAGACGAAAGATGAGAGAAATTCAGCAGGCCGATAGCAGCAGTGGCAGCGTAGGAGTCAGGTGAGCAGTTCATCTGGACGTGGAAACTTGCTAATATAGGAAATCTATATACGTACCAGGCCTTTTACGTAAGTGTTTGTCCTCTTTCACCCGTAACGCAGCCTTAGTGTCGAATTGACGCCTGTACAGCACTCCATTCTATCTACACAATACCGTATTACGGCCTGTTGGATACACTGCTTGAGACTCATAGCAAACATGCCTGGGATGGCATGTTCGACTAGAGGAACGGTTCGCTAGGTGGCAACTTCATTGTAAATAACTCACGCCAATTGAATAAACATACAGATGGCGTAAACCACAAAGCCTTCGATGCAGGGAGCTAAGGCCCGAGTTGGGTGAGACGTTCAGTAAACGGCTTTAGCTGCCATTTCCTCCTTGAACTTTAGTGTCAAGAGTACACTGAGGGAGAACATACGACGATGAAATAGAAGCGAGTGATCACTGTTACACTCTCATCGCAGACAAAAGACAGAGGGTCGGTTCAACGCATACATCAAGATCTCGAGGTCGGTCGAGCCTAATCAGCCAAGTAGTCGATTCTCCCTGACGCGTGAATAATGGAGATCGAAACGACGCGCAAAGATATGAGAGGTTGGGATTAGAGTCTGGTAACGTCCAAAGCACACACATATAGTCTCGGTTTTCACATTTTCCAAATCAAGTTTTTCTTTGTAAGTGCTGGTTCAAGATGGACAAAATTTAAGGGTTGGGATGTAGCTCTGAAATACATAAGCTCAGTGAAGGAGCGGCCACATGCATGGTCGCTGTGTCAGTTCGGGATTATGCTAGAATTAAAACTCGGCTACCATGCAGTTCATGGCAGGTTGAAATCAACAAAGAATCACACGTTTATTTGTAGCTTTTCGAAGACAAATATACGGATCGCTTTGCCCGATAACGTATAGCATCAACAGCGTTCGTGATTGCTTTTGCCATAAAACAAAAAAACGAGAAACACTTTTTTGGTAGGCCTCTTAGCACTAGTGCCAAAGTTGGTAAAGGAAAAAGTAGTCCAAAGATGATGCATTGATTGTTGGTTCTTCGTTCTATCTACCTTTGGCTCGACGTCTACTTATCTTGACTTGTAAGAGGCCGCATTGCACGACGGGTGGCCTCATATATCCCAGCGCATGAGATGTCTCAGCAGCGTACGAAGGGATATTGGACATCGGTCTGATACACGTTTAATGTCCCTGTCCAAATAGTCGTCAAGCAGTATAGCCGTAGTCCATCCACATCATTGGTTTCAATACTTTTGTTATTGCATTTATATGTTATTGTTGGTATCATTAAGAAGTGACAAGTCACTTTTGGCCGTGGGTATCGCGCGGATCACGCAAGTGGCACCCCGCAGTGCACAAGTATACGACCACGTCCAACATTGAGAGAAGAAACCCGAGAATCTGAAGCTACAACTGACAAGCTAGTAGAGGACCTCGACGTCGCTGCTAGCCCTTGCTACGTAGGAGATTCGTGGTGCAATGCAATATATTCTCTTCACTCAATACACCCTTCAATCTTCATTCACTCTGTGCCATTGCGTAACCGTAGACTAGCGCTCCGCGACATCTACGGGCAGCCAATTAACAGCGTCCTAAATACCTTCCCATTCCACGGGCGGGTATACCGACAACCTTAAACCCACTGTATCTCGAGTGCCCGTATTAACAGAAATGAGTAATCAAGTAGATTCATACTAGCAGCACCACTGGTTGATCAGATTAATTGTGGCGGCCGGCATGTTGAATTAGCTCGCGGACACCTGTTAAATGATGTGTTGGCCGTTCGCATAGCCTTGAGTTGTCGTGTGGGACTATTGACGCGCTATTTCAATAGTGTCAGATTCACCGAACTTCTGCCTTTGCAAGCATCCAAGATTATACTACTCCTTTATTTCGCCGTTTTTCAATATCGGATCTAGAGCTGTGATTCCCACCACACGACCAGGTACCTTAATATCCAAAATTCTTGCGTTCCGTAGCTTGTAACAACCAACATGAAAAATCTTGTGTAAGTGAGCAGGTAGTACAGCATACCTAAACAAATTTTCTGAATGAAAATTGAATAGGACAATGGAAGACGAGAGGTTAGAGCAGGGATAGTCTGAACCGAAAGAACACTGTCACTCATGAAAATTAAGACTGATAAATTGTCTAAAGTAACTTGCTAAAGTCTGTGTACCGAAAGGAAATTTGTATACGTGAGTTCATTATAACATCATCCAATGTGAACCCGTCGAGACTTTAATGAACAAGCACCATTTCCTAAGGGTTAGTGGCGGGAAGGACACCCTGTTCAGGAGCTTCAGCCTCGTATGTGGCAGAGTTGATAACAGAGTACTTGTCGTCACCGTAGTAGTAGCCGGTATTGACAGCATAACTGGTGTCCCAGGTACGGGTGTAGAAGGAGCAGTATGTGCCAAGAGGGACATCGTTCCGGGTAAGAATGTAGGAGTTGTAGAAGTTGCAGGGCTTCCAGGAGCCATCACTGGCAGGATGCTCCTTATTGTACGTGGTCTGAGCCTTGCAAGCAGCAGCGCATAGAGAGGGGTCATATGGGTTGTCGTTGAACAGCCTCATGCCGGTGTATGTGTCGTAGCCTTTGTCAAGAGGAGCGTTGATAGCGGCAGGAAGAGTGGTGGGTGGCTTGAAGCCAGGGACAGAAGGGGCAGGGTTCACCTTTGAGTAACCATTGGAACCAACAATGACTACCTCGAAAGCCTGGCCATTGGTATCCTGAGGACCGCGCCACTGGCCCTCGTTGGTAGCTGAGCCCGCGGCAACGTTGTAACCGTAGAGGGAACACTTGACGTTGGTAACAGGTGCTGGATTGGCGCAGCCATCCTTGGGTTCGAACTTTGGGTCACGCTCATAAAAGATATTGAAGCCCTGGCAGAATGATTCGGAGTTACAAAAGTTGGCACATTCCTGGACGTCGTACTTGCCAGACTCGATGTTCTTGTAGGTGAGGTAACCAATCTGCTGGGTGCTGCCGGACTTATCGGTGAAGGAGTTTTTGTAGCCACTAGGGGTAGCAGCGTTAATGGCATTTCTCCTCAATTCGCTTGCAGGATCTCTGTATTCTGATGCGCTGCCAGTGCCAGGAACAGGTCCCGCACCGCCGGGTAACTGAGCACCGCAGCTGCTCAGCTCACGCTTCAGAATAGTGCCCTCAGACTCGACGAGGGCAGCGACGGCAGAAGCAGCAACAGTAGGGTTGTAGGAAATGGGAGCAGCCTTAGTCTCCTCGACCTTGGGGCCGAGGATGGTGGGGGTGGATACGGCCAGAGCACCTTCGATGTTGATTATCTGTGGAGCGGCGGCGACGAGACCGCAGATAGCGGAGGCAGCAATAGCGTAACGCATATTGGTATTTGCTTGGATGGGCTGATAGATGATTGGAAGAGAGGTGACTGTTTGTCAAGAGAATGAGTTGAGCAGAGCAAGCGTGATGATGATCGCAATTAGGCGGACGTAAACGGTATACTTATACTTTTGTATTCATCAAGCTCGTAGATGGGAGGCTTCGAGACATCGCGTACACCGATTCGATAACTCAAGCCATCGGCGGTTGGTAGTTGCTAGGCTTTACTGCAACAAGTGCAAAAGCCTCTTGGAACTTGGAGACAGGACACCGGTCAGCTACACCAGTGTACGAGGCTTGATAGCTCACCGACTCTAATACAAGGGTTAGAAAGTCAGGTACCAGAAGCCACGAGGCTAGTAGTTAACTATAACCCAGGGGATCGGTCGGGCTGGAAGCAAGTGGTCTCAGTGCACGACTGCGAAAATAGCAACGGGAGAGCGACTGAGGAAAGCTTGACCCTTGACGCGGCTATACCGAACCCACTACTGAATCTCCCCTGACGGCCTTGTCTTGTAGACCCGGATCCGCTCAAAGTTTATAGCGTTGGTGTATGAGCGGTCGCCTTTGGTGTGTCCTAAAGAAGACTAACGCTACGAAACGCATTTACACTTATCCTATTTGGTAACGCCATGCTCGGTTACGCCTCCCTCGTTTCTATTCGAAGTTAACATCATCCCTATATCAATGAATCGCAAAATTTCTTTGCACGTCGCGTTATTGATCTCTGCATTGTAATTGATTTTTATTAATAATCGAGGCGCAGCTGTGATGTTGGGCCGTCACGCTTGTAAGACTACTGTACCCTAATGCAGTATACCTTTGGTACCGATGTTTGATTTCTTAACATCGAGAACAGGTCTTAACAATGCATCTTAGTCGGAATTACCGAAACTCTTATCCCATGTGACCAGGCCATCCAAACGAGCCGCTATCATCCCCATGCTGGTGCGCGTTAGTGGCGATGAAATTACGGTACCGCAGGGCTGATAGGCCAACAGTCACTGTAAAACACATCACACTACATGCGTTAGCTGGTCTCGCCTAGATTTTCTGCAGCCCTTGAGACCAGATCAGGAAGACACGGCACGCGAAAAGTCAATTTTGACATCCGCGTTTCCTTTTTTGGCCATCTAAGTAAGAACAGTCGGGTACCCTGGGCACAAGACTTCGACAGTCTAGAATTGGACTCGAATTCTTGGCCATGATTGACGACATGCGCCACAGATGTTAGTTGTGGATATGTACCAGGGTGCGTCCTAAGTGTTTTGTCCATTAAAACGGAAAATAGTCTCTGGTTATGCAACTTTCGCTCTATGGACAAAGGACAGCACAGTAATATTCACGAGGTTGACATTAAAGCAAGAAAATGGCATGGAAATGAACAATTGCCTCAAGCTCTTCCATGTGATGGCTGGCTGTTTGATGCTGAATTTTGGCCGGCCCACACTCCCTGATACGCACTTTACAGCTAAGGACTTCACCGAGTCGGGGGTTTACACCACCGTCTTGTGTTCGCCTAGCCTTCTCCACCTCCACAACTGCACGCCTAGTATGAAGCTAGGCGCTGGATAAGCCACACAGCCACTGCGGGATCTACTGTCGTACGGAGAATATTCTAAATGTCATAAGTATATGACGAACTTGATAGGAGGGATTGCTTGAAGCACAACTCGCTATCGCAAGGAGATAGTTTCTATATCTTCAGTGCCATACATGGCACTTTCATAGCACATTGTTGTGTCATTGAAAACAAAGACCGTGAAATCTTTTTTCATTCACTAACACATGAAGTTCGCGTTCGGCAAACTCCAAGATCGCGCAAATGCCCTCACCGTAGTCCGTTTCTCCCATTGCCCTACCCCACCTGTGTTTTCAGACAAAGGCTCAACCCCATTTTTGGGCTCCAGACCTTAACTGGAGTCTTTTTCAGCTCATAACTAAACAATGGATGCAGGGATTGATTGAAGAAATCTCGTGTACGCATGGCATTACACTAAGACCGGTGAGAGATTGTGCTCTGGGTCTTCAAGAATTGGCTTGCCGCACCCGCTATCAGCCCTTCGATCCACACCATTGACTCAATGTGGACCTGAAGTGCTAGTTTGGCTGTCATGTGGACATGTCTGTAGGGAGGAATATCAGCTGGACCCTGACTGACAATTTCCGTTCTTGTCAGAAAGATGCCAGAGAAATGGGCGGTCACTTCGCCTGCTGACGCCTCTCAGGCCTTTGTAACTCGGGTGCCGACAATTCCTTGTCAACACAGCAAGACGGTTTTTGGCTCGGTGTTTATGCCTAGAATGCCTTTGCCAATAATGAGTCTTAGAATGCTGCGGTGAGCGGCGCTGCTATTGAGACACTGATAAAGTCCCTACCCGAGCGAGCATTCTTGGACCTCAGCCTCAAATGCCACTAAATGTCAGGTCATGTGGCCTCTGGCTAGGGCATCAGTCTAGCCTTGATTCAGATCCTAGTATACTCGTATATGCTGCTTTGCGTACATATATCTCAGTAAATAGTTCATTCAGCAGTCAACTCAATTCTTCAGCTCCCTCACGCCCAACAAGGCGACTTCCGTCACCACGACAACGAAAGATATCCAGCCTTGCGGCGCTTTCATAAGAACGCCTCATGTTATGAACCATGCTCCAATCCAGGCGGATGGATCGAGAATGATTTCGTTCTATTGAATTGAGTGAGCAATCCGCAGAAACGGACTATCAATACAAGCAGTAGATACATAATATCTCAACGGCCGAAATTTTGCCAATACATCATTTGCTCGACGGTCCTGTAGACTCTCAATACTACAAACTTGAGTCTTTGTTGGAACAAAAAGTGATGCAACTTTCTGTCTCAGCATCGATTTGTATGTACTCGTTCAACACAACGCATGAAATGTTCGGAAGAATAGTGGGGATCCTACCGACCGCCATCACGTGGTAGCACTAGCGTTGTCTCTACATGATCGGCTTTTTTCACCTACCATATAAACGAGGGGAAGAAGAAAACCCATCTCCAACTTGAAAATGACCTCTATTATGAGCCATTCCACTATCATTACCTAACATAACATTCTTGCAACACATAGACTCTAATCACCAATCAAGTGCAAGCCGTAATCGACCTATACTATTCGTTATTTATAATTTCCTTGCATACGGGCCGTGCCGAAACGATCCACATTCAATAACAGCAAAGATCTGCAGGCACCACTCACATATCAGCCTCATTGCAATAGCTTTGCGAAACTTAACTCATCCAAGCCGAACCATATCATACTGCAACAGTGAACGCTGCTCATCTAAGAGTTGAATTACGTTATCCATTGCGTTGCTAAGCTGTGAGCGAACACTGTTAGGGTGTTCCTAAATTATTCACATGTTCGTCTCAATCACACCATCGAACCCTGGATATCGCCATCAGCATTGTCTAATTTTTTCCTCATAGATCATTCCGTCTTAAAATATTAGTCCTTGTCTGATTCTATCATGGCCAAGCATATATTCACCATTGTGAGAAGCTCATCATTGAGATAGAACATGATGCCTACTATACACTATAAGCCTCCTGAACGTGTCCCACGAGAAGGAAGGACCGGTTCTCAAGCTTCTACGTAGGGGGCTTGTCTGCATGTCCCATTGAAAACACTCCATAACTTCTATATGGTTACCATCTGCAATTCTCATATGCATTAGTTTGTTCAAATTCGTCCAAGTCGAATCTGTTACTTTGCCGGTACCAGAGAACTAGAACGACAGTTTTGATAGCTCTGTGTTACCTGCGCAAATTTGCACAAGACGACGCCTAAAGTTGATGTCAATTCAGTTCAAACGACCAGCAATCTCACCGCAAAAACATTAACTTATACTCCGTTCATGTGATCCGATGGATAGAAGACCGCACTCGTATGCGGCAGATGACACCAATAATATACAAGTGAAAGGGCGAAAATGACAGGCGAACCCATTGCACCAGTCTCCCCACAACAGTTGCTCCATCACTAACAAGCGCTTATTATTCATGAACATGCTCCGCCGCTTTTCGGCTGCGACCATTATTGTGAGCCCTGTTCTGAAGACGACCCTGTCAAATTCGAGAGGAGTATGTATGGCCCACAGTCTCACAAAGCGTAACAATTGAACTTACATAGAGAAGTTGCCTGACCTGAACAAAAATTTGAAATTGAACATGAATGCCAACGAACAACATCGCCGTCTACGCCGTCCAACTTTTTATTCAAGCAAACTCTGCTTGCTCTACTTGCCTTATTCTCATGAACGGTATAGTTGACCAAAGTGGTAACTTCCATATTGGCGTGTCGTTTTCTACAATTTACTGAGCATATTTGCCGGATCGTGTAGGAGAATTTTGTAGTATTCTGTTGCTGGCGTGGCGTGTGGCGAAGGGTTTTGAGGACCCGTGCTGGGAATGTTAGCCGGCGCTTTTATGTGATACGTGCAATGATCTATGAATAAAAGGAGAATTGAGAATACCAAAACAGAAAGCAAATTCACTGGCGACATGCTTCCCGTACCAAATGATGACTACCAGGCGGTGGCGAATCAGATAAGACAAGAAAATACAGACTTGGCACGAAGAACACTGTAATTTGGTTTGGGGTTTGATTTTACGTCATGGGGGTCTATGACTGTATAAGGCAGGGCGACTAAAAGCTCATCTGGCGGGATATGATGGTTGTCAAGAGGGTGAATATATGTATAGATGAGGGATGATGTAGAACAGTCCCATCACAACACTGTAGTTGAGTGGATAGAAGTTGGACTCGACCATGTCTTCTACTGCGACAGGGGTGGTTTTGGGATGCATTTTATGGTCCTGCAAAACTGACTCAAATGGAGTCGGTTAGGGGCGCTAGACGAACCGGTGGCGGCACTTGGCTGATGGGTTGCTGAAAAGGTGACGGCAAGGCAATTATTGTAGTGGCGGAGGGATTAGCAGATGTCGCAAGAGTCATGGCGTCCTCGTAGAGTTGGCTGAGAGCACAATCCCTGACTGCTGTATCTATTCCGATATGAGTGCTACACAGGCATTGGCGAATTGCGTTACTGTGATCTCCTGATAGGTTGACCTGCAAAGCCAGTGAGGCTACAATGCAGGGGGCAGTCAGAGAGAAAGGCATTTGATGCAGGCTAGTGGAGAACACGGACAATCGAGAATATTGTTGGCGCGGCAACAGCGTACACGTAGAGGTGTCGGGGTGGTAACCTTCTCGTCCTTTGCACAAAGAAACTTCAAGGCAGTGCGTTGATTGTATTTTTGTGAGTGGTCATACGAAATGTGACAACGAGAAGGCAAGAGACGATCTTTATCGTCAACCATTTGATCAACCCCAACACCTGGCACTGTTCATCTACTGAACTGGGTCTTCAAGGGCGAGAGTAATCTGCAGTTGGGTTCTGATCCTATTGTTCACCATAACCGTACAAATGGTCTGGCCATAACGATCGTAAGATCAAACCAAAGAATCGGAGGTGGAGGGTGCTGTAGCAATCTGAGTGGAGATTAGGATTTTTTTTCTATCACAATGATTGAAAATATGTTAGGAAAAAAACTCCTGTCAAGCGTACCGAGATGGTCGCAACTCAAATCGTTTGGTATCGTAATGCCCATGCTATTGTTCATATAGATCATATTCAATCTCTGCTTCATTCAACATCGTCGCTAAATGCATTTTTCGCATGTAAGCTTTCCTCTCTGGTGTCCGCCGCAGGTTGTGGTCGACACGAATCTTGGTAGCCTTTCATTGGCTAGCGAGTGGCGGCGGTTGTTCCCGTTGAGCTTCAATCCAACCCAGGATCACCAAACCGATAGGTGTCATTGCTCGAGGCACTATTGGCACCTGAACCATAGCCAGAAGGCGTGTCAAACTTTTTGGATACCACCATGGACGGATCGGGAAGCGGGTTCCAGATGGGGAGCCCCAGTGGAGGCTGACTCTCTCCTCTGGGAGTGCCACGCGCATAGTCCGCCAAGCTACCGTTAATACCAGTAAGAGCCCACGCAAAGACCGCAACATCACGGATACTTTGCATGAATGAGTTCTGGAGTTGCATCGATGGTCCTGAGTGCAACATGGCTGGATGTTGAGCACCCAGAGGGTACGGTGGCATCTGTGGCAGTGCCGGATGGAACACAGGCTGCGACGCCCATGGTGCTGCATAGATACCATTGTACTGCTGTGGTGTCTGCGAGACTGGGATCGTGCCTGGCAGCATTGGCCGAGCGCGGCGTAAACACACGACAAGCCCATCTGTGGTACACGAAATTACAGCTTCAAGCTCAATGTCCTCGTTATGTTGTACTGAAGGCGTCCCCCCTAATGAAGACATGGACGAGTATCTTCTCTGATCTTCATCAAAGATGCCAGGGTGTGTCTCGGTTTGAGTGGTGCTATCACCTGATTCTGTGCGGTGGTTGGGTGGCCGCTCTTCGCTGTTCCAGTGGGAGCCGTTGGATTGATATTCCGAATGCATGCCGCTCGAGGAAGACCGGCCACCTAGATGTACACCTCCTTCAACCGAGTCATCATCATCATAGTCGTCATCGCTTGTGACATCTGTCATCTCGTCATCTTCACTCTCGGAAGTTGTCAAGTCTGGAATATCTTCTTGGCGGGGATCTCGGAACATGAAACGCATGTATGCTATCGAGTCGTTTCCCTTTGCGGATTCGAGACAGCGTACGGCCTCATCGAGGCAGTTTGAGGCGATACAGTAGTAGAAACTCCGGCCTTTCATCTGTTCCCCGGAAATGCCAACAATCTGCTCAATGCCACTCGTGGCGTACATGACAGTCAAGGTTCTTGTGAACCTATTCAAGAACAAGGCTGCACGGGGTTCGTGCACCTGCTCCCCTATGTCAAGTTTGAACTTGCCGGATAGATGGGACAACATGTGATAACGGGGATCCTCTGGCGATGATGCAAACAGTTTGCGCACGATAGGTGCTTCAACAGCACGCTCTGAACTCATATTAGCTCATCGCATATACTGTAGTATTCTAAACACTTACTCTGGCTTTCCATGCCGTGCCTGTAGATACTGGTGCAACAGACCATCACATCGTAGACAATAGAAAAACAGCACTCGCATCCGACCCATTCTCTCTGACGATTTCTGAGACGACAGTAAGATAACACAGCCGCCTTGTCAAGCCTCACTCCCCGACCATACTTGGCCTTGGCGATGGGTAGCTCTTCGGGATGGAAAAATTCCCATACCGATTTATTCATAACCTCATCAGGAGTGTGCCCGAGAATATCGACAATGGAGTCGGAAGAATACAAGATGTTGGCATCATCAGAAAGATCTAGACATGTGAGCGTCGTGCGTGCGTTTAGCAGGCCACGAAGTCGAACATACCGTGGATTGTGATGAATGTAGTATCCATTGTGGCAAATAGCAATAGCTCGTCGTACTGACTGTTGACAGGTTCGACAGTATCCGTTCTCAACCGCTGGAGTCCGGGGTGTGTCGAATCTAATAATTCGCTCTGGGACCAGCGGTGGGAGGGTGGGATGGTCGAAGTGAATCAGTTGAGGAGCGGCTGCGACTTGAAGTAGATGTGGGGCCTGATGTTCCACGGAGGCGCGTTGGACACACCGTACGCCCAAATTGGGGTGGAGTACAGATGGCACTCGGCCGATGGTTACAGAGGTGCAGGCACGCAGCGTTATGCGCAAACCTCAGGGATATACGAGTCAGTAGCAGCAGGTGATGTAATGGCAACAGCTGTCCCTTGCGACGAGGTAAGAGTTGAGAAACTATATGTAGGATTGTCCTTTGCAGGGGTCGTACAGGCCGAGACTAGCTAGACCTTGGGGTGAGTTCCAGCAAGAACGCCACCGGCCTGCATAAATCAGCGAAGACAACGAAAAGCGGATTGCCAGACTGAAAAAGACGTTGAAACTAGACCTCTCAGGTCAAGAACCGCAGCCAGGATCTATACGGGACGACGGCGCCACGAGCTGCAAGAGCAAATTCAGACCCTGCGTGAGCCAGATACCGAGCGAGGAGACCTGGATCCAGAGGCTGTGTGTCTGCGGCGTTGTGGCCAGGAGGGAAGCAAGAGTGCAAGAGGCTGCTTATAATCCTTGTCGTGCCACAGCAAAGGGGATCGACGCGGAAAAAGTGGCCTGGGGTGGTTGTAGTGGTAGGTTGTGGCAGCGGCGCGGGGCGACGGAAGAGGTTTTTAGGCCATCAAGCAGCGGCTAGAAAATCAGGAATGGTGGGTTGCAAGTTGCGCAGGAGAGTACGAAAAAGCAGAGTCCACAAGGTTGGCGACATGCGAGATGTGCGTCGCTACACAGGGCAGGTGCGGTTCTTGGCGGCGACGAGGGTAGCTCTTTCCTTATTGCAGGCCAACTTTGCCACAACACGTGCTCAAGCAATCACATACTCCGGCCTTTTTTCACTTAAGACCACTGAATCCTGCACATTATCTCATATTACGTACCGGAGGCCAGAGGAGCAAATGACTCTGCGTCCTTGTGAAGGAATTACAAGGTATCGTGCAGATTCAAAAGGCGCGAACTCCCACTTGTTCGGCAAGTTCTGTGGCACCCCTACTGTCGCTTCGTCATCCCAAGCTCTCTGCCATCGACGATCTAACATCGCACTAGCGCCGCCATGTGCCAAGCTTTTTTCTCGACTATGCCAGCTCCACCACCATACGCGCACCACCTAATTGGATACAGCGTTCCTCATTTTCGAGACAATTCCGCGACAAATGCCGGACTCGCTTGTGACTGCTATGCTTGTCCGTGGTGTGCAGTGCTCACGCAACGTGATGCGCACAGCTCGCCGCAAGGCATAGCCTGGCTCGGTTCCTATTGGCTCGCCATCTGGATCATATCCAAACGTTGAGCACGAGGGTACAGCACCCTGCATTAGGTGTACAGAAATTCCCATACCCCAAAAGCCATGCATTATCGTACCATCGGAATACTTAGAGTCTTCTTTGATGGCACGACAGCCTTGGAGGATCTGCAGTAGGTAGGCTTTCGTCGGGTCCCGAGACCGTCTCCAAGAACAAGCCCAGAATGGACCAGGCAGCAAGAGCGGGGACCCCAATTATCTTTTGGTCAACTATGGGACGCCAGAAGGTACCTGTATACCCTGTTGGGCGTGGACACTGTTGCGGTCTACCTGCAGTTCTGCTTATGTACTACTTCGCAACGCATCCGAGAGGGATCATTCATTGGGCTACGAACTGGTCCAGTGATCTGTATTTGATAAGCACGTATTACTGGAAGGCCTAACATCAACAAAACAGCCTCGAGCGGAGAGCCACTCGCATTTATCACGATGGGTTACAGCGAGGCTTGCCGGAACAGAGGGCAAGTTGGCAGTGTTGCTGGCAATGGTAGGGAGGAGTCCCTCTTAGAATTACCTTGGCATTGTATAAATTGACTACACGGTAGGGGCCGGCCGTGGAAAACGCAGTTAGGTTGCTCCGTAATCGGCCAGTCTGTCAGAGACATCAATGAGACGTCAGGCCTAAATCTTGGTATGATTTGGGGTTTAATGAAAGTGTCAGGATACTCCCAGTTGCAGGCAATGCTGACGCAGACTGCCTGGTATCTATACATGTGGGTCTACTACGGCAAATGATTATTTTTGCGAGAGAAGGCAAGATGCATGGTTCGACTCTCGAGCCAAATTTGGCCATCACCAATGAAGTTGATATCTCTATGGATACTGTGCGTTGGGTTGCGGTCCCATACAGACAAAGCCAACTCTTGCTTCCTGAATCATACTCAGGCCCAGAAGTGTTTTCAACAAGATCCAGCGAATCTGTCCGTGCTTTGCACGGACCTCTAGCGTACATGATATCCATAACGTCAACGATGATTGACTACACACCCTTCCCAGCACGACAACTACATTATTCATCTATGTATTTGAGATACTTAAAGCGATAAATACTGTCACGAAGCGCTCACGGGTCAGAACTATGATGAGCAGGCTGAGCTGGTCAAGCAACACGCTGAGGTGTTGCGCGCGACAGAACGCGTCAACAGCATTCTGAAGCGCACAAAGCTCTCTATGGGAGACTTCTACGTATGTAACATCAAGGCAAAGACTGCAAGAATTGAGACGAGCGAGAGGCGTCCTGGCGCCTGACGCATGATCAAGACCTTGCTCTCTGTCGCCATCTCCACTTGCTTAATTCGACTTTCATAGCCTACGACTCACATAGGACATTAGATGAAATCACATCCACTCGCTTGACGCCATTGCGTAGTATGTAAATCTCGATGTTGTTACAGTTCGTGCGATTACACTGTCGACTGGGCTTTACCACGCTATTGATGCGGAGTCGTCACCGGTAGGCAAACCCTGAGCAAGTTGGTGGCTAAAACGCCGCCCCGAATTCAAGAGAGTTAATACAAAGCCAAAAGATGTCTTGCACAAGCTACAGTAACAGGTAGATGGTATGTTTGAGTGGTACGACAAGCTCCAGGAAGGTATTAATAGGCTGGGCGTTATGTCTCAGTATATTTGGAATGTGGATGAGACGGGCTGTCGTGTTGGTGTTGCGAAGAACCAGTCCGTCTACACTGCGCGCTGCAAGGCCAATATTGGCTTGTCCATTTATAACAGCCGTGAACTTGTGGCCCTCTTCGAGCGCGGTAGAGCTTCTGGAACATCAATTGAGCCTACTGTCATCGTCGATTCGTCTGCAACCTTCGAACACTGGGTGAATGCTGTACAGTATAGCGGTGCCAGCTGCACCAACGATAAGCTACACCAACAATGAGCTCATCTTCAAGTGGTTGCAGTGTTTTGACAAGCTTACAAAGGACAAAGTTGTCAGCGTGTTCCTTGCTGCTTGTTGTCGGTAACGCTCACAGCTGATGCGCGAGTTTTTGTGTGTATGCAACAGCACATAAGATTCAGCCACCTAGGCCGCCACCTCGCCTCCCGGACTTTCTCCATCCACTTGAAACAGGCTGTTTTCCAACCTCTCGAATAGACACTCGATGAAGCTCAATTGGCGAAGAAATCAGAGCCTCCACCAGACACCTTGACGCGGGTTTCGTCGAATCTAGACACGCAAGCTTGTGAGGTATATCGCTGTCAACTCCTCCATTAGTATAATCGAAGATGGCCTGCCAGAAATGGACTGGGAGGTCCCCACGACCATTCCACAAGTCGAGCCACGGATCCATACGGTCCACAGGGCGCTTACCAACCCCACCTCCCCCTAGGTCACGTCGCTCTCCCAGTATTGCGTCGCTTCCAAAGACTCCCAGCGCTCGTATGCATCGCCAGCGACCTCCAGCAGCAACTTCTAGACACACAAGGAGCCGATGCAGCTTGTACAGAGTGTCCTTGTCGCAATCGCTGGACAATAACAAGTATTGAATGTGGCTCAGTTCGATCAGAGAATATGCAGACGATAAAAGAGAAGCGCAAGGCTGACGCTGTGTATAGTATGCAGTGGGGGTTGGAGACCACTGTTAACGGTAGAATAAAGATCATTGACAAGTGGAGGCGGCCGTGTTCGACTACATAATCAAGGCAAAGGTCTATCAAATATAAAAAAAGTAGGCAGAGTCCCAGCCAACGGCCCAAACACCCTCACAGCCTGCTCCTCCAACTACTCTACAGCAAACAGTAAAACAAAGGATTTCACAATGTGTTTTGAGGCGACAAGTAGATAATAAGGGCAACAACAGCAGCGATAAGATTATGTCAGGTGATGAAGAAACTGAACGTGGATCCCTAGTTGCATTGCCGGCTGACTGTCTATATTGACTGTGGCGACAATGACAACAGCGACAACAGCGACAACAACAACAACAACAACAACAACAACAACAACAACAACAACAACAACAACAACAACAACAACAACAACAAATGGAATGGTACACTATGCAATCTCAACCTGACAGCTTGATTATCGTTGACATAGAAGATCAGTGTGTTGCACGGGCACTCTCGTTGAGATTCTTTTAAATAGAAACCCTGGGTCCGAGTACCAGTTTGTCCGATATTTACAAGGGCGGAGAAAAATGAGTTCAGGGTACAATAATCGGATGGATCTCACAATTTGCTGATGTGTAGGACATATTGTGAGGTCAGAGACGGTAGATTGACGGTACAACCCCTTCCAGATCCAAGGAAAATGTCTTGATTTCCCCTCACAAATGCCCCTACAAATCAAAACTTTGCTACTTCAACCTCTATGTCACCATCATTTTCTACTGTCGCCAGACCAGCAATCACCAAGCGACAGCTTCGTAGCAGTTCACAGTCATTCTTTCTCCGCAAATCAACGTGCAGATTCGAGAGAAACATGAGACTTTGGAGGCAAGCCACACCAATCCCTTCCGCAGACCGAAAATGTTTCAAGAAGAAATGGTATGGATTTTCATCAATACGCATGTGCAACCACAAAGGTTGTCTCCGCACTTTCCGCGCCCGAGAAGATAGCGGTCCTGTCTACACCTTGTGCGCCGAACACCAGCTAAAGACAGCAACCGCTGCATCCAGAATGTACAACAAGTGGTGCCAGGAAAGCTGTCCTGGAGGAATCACGCCGCAATCAAGCGAATCCAGCAACGCTGACTTTACCAAGCAGCAAGGACCACGGGTTGTGATGCAAGACGTACAACAAGACGGACCACGGAAAACCGTTGAAGAAATCGCTGAAGAAGCCCGTCAGATGCGAATTCAAACCTTTCAGGAGCATCAGAGACAAATGAATGAAGCTGCGGCCGCCAAAGAGCGCTGCAAGAAACAGGAAGAAAAGCGCCGCAGAAGACAAGGTCACAGCTCTGCGACGACTATACGAGTAGATAGGTCCGCGCCTGGCATACAAGATGGGATCCGTTACGATATCTTCAATCCTCTCTAAATGATGCAATCCACACAGAGGAAAAGTCATGATGCGCACCTCCAGCGACACCGTAGGGGCAGCCCTGGAGAGCGCAATGCTTGCATGCAAAGTCAAGAACGAAGTAAAGTCTGCCAGCAGCAAGCCCAACCCTGTCCAAAACAGGAAGCAGTCAATCAGGAACATATACTCTTTTCTTGTACCGACCCTGCCGAAATAGTAAACGATGTACGACCAGCGATAATGGTATATGCATGGCGATCAGAGAGTCAACGAATAACTACGAATCAAACGACCATACTTCGTTGTCCACAATCCTGTAAAACTCTGGGTCTTCTCCGGTCACATGAACTTCAAGAAACACGCAGGGCTGCTGACAAAGACGTCGTATCTTTCATCGACCACCTACACAACAATCGCAACCGCATCCCACAACCTACAGAAGCTCATGGGTAAGTTCCGAGAATCCCTGAAGCCCTACAAGTGTTGCACACACTATCCAATCCACCATGCTACGCGCTCGAGATGCTCGACTAACAATGCCATGCACCTACATCGGGTACAGTACCACTCGCGTACGCCCATACCCTAAAGACCGACCACGGATCCATTCCCACCATGCCTGAGTTCGATGATCTGCAAGGCCTGTATTGTAGACTTGGGAAGGCATCAATAACCTGCTAGCATTGGGTGAAGAACAGCAAGATTTGGAACCCGGCCAGACCGAATCACAGACTATTCCTTCCTCAGACTTCGAGCGCACACAAGCACTTGAGGGCGAAGAAGGGCAAGAAACATATCTCGCGTTCTCATGCTTGCCTTGCAAGACCAGACTTGCAATCACACAGACACAAGACCAAAGTCGAAGAAGAACGAGAATCAGATGCCGCCCTTCTCTTCTTATCCAGTACACAACCAGACAGGATGTACGAGGGCTCTACACCTATCACTCGGTACGTAATGAACATCCTAACGCTCCCTCCGGGCAAAACGGGGAGCGAACGCAATAGCAGTCTTAGAATTTGTTCAAATTTACTATACACAGCACAAGGAAAGTAGACAGTAAGCGTGGCTCCCTTCACACTCTCACGCGTCGAGTCTTTCGGCATAGTTGACTGTTCGTGAATGGCAGGCTAGTGCGTGGACTGTGGTAACAAGCTAAAAGATAGAGAAAATATGAGCGGGTTGTCTGTGGATTACCGGAGCGTTGATGGCGGAGTATGACATGTGTTTGGTTTCTTCTCATCTCCTTATGAAGGCTGTCATCCAGGACATACGGTCCCAAATTTTTGACCGTGCTTTGGGATGGGGTGCTTGAGGGACTGTGCCGACCATGTTGTATGTAGTGCAATAGAAAGTATATTCGCCAACACGCGACCGTGGGTAGACTATGATGTGAAGTTAAACTTTTGCTTAAATTTCGTCACCGCGCTTCTTGGCCGGTCAAACAGCACTGCGAGCTGTGAACGTCAACTATCCTACGTAGCAACTAAATGTATATCGAGAAGGTCGTTCTCCAACGCCTCGTCTCAAGCCAACGCCCGTGAACAGCATAGCCAAAGTAGCCATCGCTGTAATGAACGCCTCGCTTTTGAAACCCATCTTTCCGTCAAGACAAACTCGTGGCGGCGACTGAATTGAACGTTACATGTCGTGAAGAGAACAAGGTAGAAAGAAAAGGTGCCGCCTGCACGATTACATAGTGTACACTTCCAAAGAAGAAAAAAGAAAAGTGGCGAGCATCAAGCGGCCAAGAAGAAGAGATGAATCCGAAAGAGAAGTCTCTGGGTATCGTGTCTCATGTCGGAGTGGGAGCAGCCGTGACAGCGGCAACAGTTTGCATGGGCTGCGGCTCCTCTGTAACAATGGGCAATGACAGCTCAGCAGTCTTGCTAGGCGGTGAAGCGGTGGTCGGCAGACTCGCTGTCGAGAGAGTGGGCGAACTGGTCGATTGCGACGCCAAAGGAGGTGTGCCAGTCGAGCTTGTTGTCTGGGCTAGCTTCGCTCTTCTGCTAGCAAACTCGCTCAAGCTGAGCTTCTTGCGTACCGGTGTAGGGTTGACGGCTTCCTGGACGGCAGGTGAGAAGGGCGAAGCTATTGCCACCGGGGATTGTGCCAATGGGGTTCCAGTGGCACCCGGTGTGACTGCAGAGCCGGCGGAGAAAGGATTGGTCAATTCAGGCTTCACTGGCATGTCAACATGAAGGTCGACAGGCTTCGCTGACTCATCTGGACTAGGCGCTGAGCATGGTTTAGCAGACGATGTGGCCGGCCATGGCGGTGCAGGCGGGTTCATAAGAGGATGCGAGACCTTTGCAGTTTCAGATATAGAGGCATCAGGCATTTCTTCGACCTTTGGTTCCACAACTTTCGATGCCGCAACATCATCGGCATCTTCCATATCGACATCAGCGGGGGGAGCTGGGGATAACTCTTTCGCTGGTGTCAACTCCTTAGGTCGTGGCACAGATACAGAATCCAAGGTCATCTCCACCACCGAATCCTCTAGTGGCGGTGACGGCGGTAGTGGCGAAGGCTTGTTGGAATTCATATCCCTTAATGCTGGTGATCTACCCTCCATTTTCACTGAAGCAGATCGCATTCGCTCACGCTGTAGTTTATCTTCCTGGGCCTGCTGAAGAAGCCTACGTTTGAACGACATCGGGGGTTTCAATTCTCTTAGCCTCTCCGAAATATGTATAGTGGCATCGTCCGTTTGTGTAGAGGCTTCGACATAGACAGGCTTCGGTTTCGTTGCGCTGCGACCATTCATTTTCGACGAGTTGCCAGATGTCTTCCGTGCCACGCCGTGACTGTGTTCGCGATGACGTGCTGAAGGAGACGGTTCTGGGTGCCCGAGCCGTTTCTGCATGCATAAATCAGCCTGTGTAGTTGAATGCTTTGACGTGCGTCTCACCGAAGTTGAGATGCTGGGCGTGTTGAGAGTAGACCCAGCACTGTTCCTTTTCCCTTTCTTGCCCTTATGTTGCTCATCTTCCATCTGCTCGAATAGTTTCTCCTGTTGTTGTAGCTTCCGCTTTTCACGGTCTGACATCTTGAGGTCGCCGTCGAGTGAGAAGTGGGTGGCTGGCGTGATGTCTCGACTACTAGACTTATGTGACCCGGTTGTAGACCGACTATCCATGTTGTCATCATCAGCATTGTCGCGAAGGAGCGTCTCGCTGCCAGCACGACTGTTCGTGGCGCGACCCGTACTCAGAGGTGAGATCTGAGACTTCTTCAACTTCTTGTTCTTAGTCTTGGCAGACTGTGCAGGCTCGGCAATGATACGGCGGGCGCGCTCTAAGAGGCATTCGTGGCCGGTCGAAGTGTCGCATGCACACCCGCCAAAATTCGCGAGAACACAAGACACCCATGGCTGTATCCTCCTGAATCCGTCCTTTGCACCATTTGTGACGACCTTGACAAGTTGCTTCTGTACTTCCGAATCAATGTCCCAGCCGACGGTGAGCTCCTCCGTCGGCTCGATCTGCCGTGTTGCTACAAAGCAGAAGTGATAGTCACTGCTGGCTTCCACAAGAATTTTCATTGCCATGTTGGGTGAGCAGCTTCGCCTAGCGTAGCGTAAGATATTGCCCTCTTGCCGTGTGTCAATATATATTGGTAGATGTGGTGGGAAGAAGACGAAGGGTTCAGGGTGGCGTAGTAGACTCCACCGGTTCGAAGGGTCTTGACAGTATTCTTCTTTTCGTCCGACTAAGCCCTTCAATTCGCCAACGTACCCTCCATCAGCAATTGGAGTGTCAGCAGTGATGAAGTGCCATTGTGGGTGGAGGCCATGAGCCGTTATGCCAGAGTCAACTTCTGTCTGCTTGGTAATAACGGGTGCTGTTGACGTCTCGAGATCCTGGATGGTGTTCTCAATGCGAGAGAAGAGGTCTTGTGGTTTCTTGCCGCCACTAGCCTCAGCCAGAGCATCTGGATCCTTGAGCCACATGGCAATGTCGCTAGCGATACCCAAACTTGTGTAAGAATTGTTGTCGGCCGACGGTGGCTCAGGTGATGTGTAGAGATTCATGAACTCCAATGAGAAGTCTTCAATGGGGCCCTCTGTATTCGTTGGAGACTTGACAGGGCTGTTGCCATTGACGACGACCGAGCCACCCCGTTTGCGCGACGCAGGGGCTTGTGCTGGTACTTGGCTAACGGCGCTGACTGACCCTGAGGGACGATGGTTGGTTTTTGGTCGCTTGTTCGGAGGAGGCAGGTCCCGTGGACTTCCACTCTTGCGTTCAAGGTTGTAATGAAGGTCATTGTTTGAATTTGTTGGCCAACCGTTGGGCTGTGCGGACCCGAGTGGGTCCTTGGTGCGTTTCTTTGGGTTCTTGGTGGTAGTCTTCGGTCGACCTTTTCGTTCTCCAATGTTGAATGATTCCTTGCGCTGGCGTTGCTTGTCAGCAGCCCTTCTTGAGTCAACGAGTCTTGGACTGCAGTCTGTACACTCGTGCACATCAGGCACATGCTCGGCAGACTCATAGTAGCAGACAATGTGCTGCCATGTGTCGCACCTCTCGCACAATACAGTGTTACCGTCATCATCGGCGAAGCCACAGATGCATTTGATCGTAGAGGACTCTTCCTCTTCGATTGCGCCGTCTAAGCCAGGGGAGCCGTGCGAGTAGGCTGGCGGTGGAGGGCCGGCACTGAAGAAGGCGGCCGGTGCCGGCTGAGGTTCAGCATGCGCCTGAATCGAGGAGACGTCTGTCATCCTCTGGCAGACACGCTGAGGTAAGGGTTGTGGTGTGTAGTGGCTGGCTCAGGCTCTGACTACGTTAGATCGCATGACGCCCAACGCGTTCACAGTCCAAACAGAGCAGATGGTGGCAGCACACAACGACCGAACGACTTGTGGCGATGGATCTGCCGAGTACTGTGGCCGTTGGAGACGCTGTTGGTGATCTGCAGCCAAGAACAAGAGGCTTCTGTGACCGGTTGCCTCGTATGCAGGTGGGGAGGACAGCGTGGATGGAGGCACTACAACCTCACTGAGCAAGCGCGATCAAATGCCTCTCATAAAAGAATGACAAGGGACTTGTCGACGACCGTTTGAAGGCGATGCGCTGGTGGTGAGGCGGATTTCGATGTGCGGCGGCTCGTACGCCTTTGGTTGAGGGGGTCGATAAGGGAAGGGACGCGCGAGAACACTAGACGGAGGTGTCGGTAGGCTTGCGCTATATAGTCAGTACTTCAGAGCAGGCATTCAGATGGTGTGGGCCGTGTGTGCGACGATGTGGGCGAGTGTTTCTTTGGAGTCAGTCGAGAGGCAGAACCGAGAGAGCGAGGAGATGGGTGCGAAAGAAGGAACGAATCAATCGAGCTTAGTGAGTGGGCCCGTGCGCTCTGCCTTGAGAACATTGGTAACGTTTAGAAGACGCTACCTGCGTTTAGCAGAGGGGCAATGTAAGCGGAAATCAAGGTTACGGGTGTGTCTTTACAGGCTTGCATGTACTGCCGCAGGGCCCAGCGTTGGTACAGCGACGCCATGATGTATAGCGCTGGCCAAGGCCTTGCAGAGAGGGATGAGAGGCCGGCGTCGAAGAGATAAAAAGATGCAACAACAGACTCGGGAAACTGGGGCTGAATGTGTGATGAGACGAAGTTGGCCAGTGTGGCCCTGAGCTGATGCAGCGAGGCCAGCGAATGAGAACCGCTGAGAAGCACTGGGCACGAAAGATTGCATGGGACTAGCTTGCGTTCGGCATGGCGTAGTTTGCGCGTCCTCCGGGCCAGGCAGATCAAACTCGTCGTTATCGAAGATGAAAACAACGCGCTGCTGTCGTGGAATGTTGATTGTTATCGAGCTTACAGAGTACAGCCTTCCACCGCTTCTGTCTGAATGAGCGGGGGGGGGGATGGAAACAGCAAAGGGTGGCAGCCTGGAAGGCAATAACCGGGTAATGAATTAGTGATAAAAGCGGCAAGACCCCCCCCCCCCCCCGCCCAAATCACCCTATCCTGAAACGTTCTCTCTTCATAATGACGTCCACCACCAACGGCGCCTCAAATCACTGCGCCTGGACCCACACCTGTCTGTTATGGTCTGCAGCTGGCCACCAAACAACAAACAGTACAGTCCTCGCAAGCTACAAGATCTAAGCCTTCGCCGCCCCCGGCGTCTATGATGGTACAACAACAACAATGATAACTCAGGGGCTCTAAGCACGTTGTTTGTGTTGCACCAAAGCAGCAATTTCTTGCGCTCGTGTCACATGGCTCGTGCAGGAGTGAATGGCAGTGGAGAATCCCCCAGACGCGTCCCATGCCTAGACCACGGCGTGTCCTGAGCAGCGTTCGCAGCGCTCGCAGCGTTATCACCTCCACTATCACCTCCACTCAGATTCCAACTACTCTTTGCGCCGTGTGCTTCCTATCGAGAGTACCTTCGACTCGCTCCTCAGCACTCCGCATCGTGCTCAGCTGCACACCATCCCAATGCTTGATTCAGCCGTAGATTGAGGAGCCGAAGTATAACCCACGAATGATTTTGGCACATGGATATTGCCTGTATTTTGAGATCACCTGGCTGTTAGGGGTGGGGACTGCGCTTGTTGTTAGCAGCAACACAATGGCTACTGACTGTGTGCTTCTAAAGTACATTGTGGACTTGCAGGATCGTTGCTGGGTATCATCGGAATGGCTGCACTTACTGCTCGCCTTTCAGCTTCGCCATGCCTCGTGTGTCTCCCATGGCATCAGCCTCAAAACCACGAATGCTTGACTCAGATTTGCCAGTGCTGGCCCATAGCTAACTGTATAGTAACAACAGCTCGAGACGAGCTCCCGCTTTCGTCGTCAGCAAACCTCGACCAAACACAGCCTCTGCCCTAAACAGTACAACATCAAGAGAAGCACAGTGGTTGACTGGGCATCTGCAAGAGCTTGGATTCTTGCAGTACCTTGCGCACAGCAGCAAGATAAACAGCAAGGGCTCTATTGGGTGGCAAGCAATACACAGTTAAACGTTAAGTCACATATTGCGCCATCGCTGTACAAGGCCACCTTCAACGGCTGTCATGCAATGCAATTCTATCAGCGCTCTGCTACAGCCGGGCAGCACATGGCTTGCCAAAGCCAACTGACAAGAACAATGAGTAGCAGACTACAGTCACCACAGGAAAGACAACAACTACGGGCTGCTGCAACAAGTATTCGCCATGTTTTCAGGATATCAAGAACGCTATCACACCCTGCCACGTCTCGCACACTCTACGTCTCACATGGAAGTTTGGATGCCTCAGCGCTTTTATATGGTCCACAATGCATTCAGGGAAGCTGTAGGTTCAATCCACCACCATGTAGTGAAGAATGCTTCTTTCTGGTCATCCGAATCTCAAATCTCCCAAGTGGCAGGGCTCAAAGGCTGAGAAGAAGGCAGTAATGGCTGGGTTCGTGGCGATGACACTGTTAGCGACTAGGGTAGTGACACGGCCTTCGGTGATAGAGCAACCACATCTTGTGGCGACAAAACGCTCATGACAGTCAACTATCGATTCGGCAGCCTTTAACTTCGCCAATGAACAGTACTTCTTTTACAGGCAACTGCAGGCTAAACGACCAAAGTACTGAGCTGGACTGGTTATCTGCACATATCGATAACGTTTAGTGGCGATAAGGATAGGAGCGTGGTCGTTGACCAAAGCGCCGCTGCAGCTGTAGTATGAGCAATGCCTCCTTCAAAAAGCTTGTGACAAGTTTGCAGGGGTAATCGCCCAGAGCACCTCACGAGGTCTAAGCCACATCTAGACTTTCTGCCAATATCGCCCAGCACGAAGGCTATCAATAGGACCCAGTATCTCGACGAGACTGTGTCGTTGGCACTATGGTACGCGAGGGGTGAGGGAGGTGGTGCATATATGGGACAATAGCGTCTTCGCATTCCTGCAGTGCATCTTGGGTTCATGGATGAGCTTGGTATCGACAGGAAGGTTGAATCCATATGCAAGATCTCTGGAAACTAGGGGGGCTCACCAACACAACTGCTCTAGTGAAATCAGACAGGCAGGCGCCGGTTGGCAATGGAGTGGAAGGGGAAGAGCCTGAGAGTACTCAATGTCAAGACGAAGAGAGAGGCGCTCAGGTTTGGATCAGGGTGTTTTAATGTTTAGTCTCTCAAAATACTGGAAGTTACTGAATGCCATGAAGGAAGAAATAGAGTTCAAATAGCTAATGTGACTACACATCAAAGAAAGTTCCCTGATATGAGTGGAGTGTAGGAGTGTGATCAACGTAAAGTCCAGTAGTCGTAACATCTCATTATTCATAACCATCCCAGAGTCTTTTGTAGATTCACTTTACACATAGTGGTGATTGTGAGCACATCGTACAACATCAATCTATACCTCCTTCCCTGCCACTCCATCGCTGCTCGCCTTACTCGTCTTCCCTTGCGCCTGCGCACGATCCCACTCCTCGCGATCCGCTTGCTCCTCCTGTTCTTCCGCAGTGAGCTCGGTGATATCGTCGTCTATCTCCTCTGGCAAAATGAGGTTTAGAATAAGGGTCGTGAAGGCAACGACAGCGAATCCGGTCTCGAGGACGAGTTCGATGGCATCATAGAAGCCTGCAAGAGCACGGTTCGGGCCATTGTAGGTGAACACATAAGAGAACCAACTGTGGGGAAGTTAGTTGTGTGTTTTGGAATGGAAAGGAAGGTGGGGTATATTGAGACTTGGAGGGGGGAAGGAGCGGGCCTCTGGATGAAGGGACTTACGTAGGGACCAAAGTAGCGCCAAATCCAAGAGTGAAACCAGCAGTGAGGATGAATCGAGACCGTCTCGTCATCGGAGTTCTCGCAATAATCGCAATACCACTCACCACCACCGCAGTGAAGAGAAATGTCGTCATCCCGCCCAGCACGGCTGGAGGAATCGCGACGAGCGCCGCTGCAAACTTGGCGAATACGCCCATTACAATAAGCCAGAAACAGCATGCGTACCCTGCCTTCCGGTTTGCACAGCGCGTGAGTGCGATAACGCCATTGTTCTGCGCGAACGTGGACATGGGCGTGATAGTGCACAGCGCCGCGATAACACCATTCAGACCATCGGCCAATACACCGCCCTGAATTCGGCTATCGAAGAGTTCGCCATCAACTTGCAGCCTAGAGACATCACACGTCGCAGTGATGTCGCCAATAGCTTCCATCGCGAGAACCATGTACACCGCAAGTAAAGGCAGCACAATCGGGCCATAAACACTGAGCTTGAATGTTTCAACCCAGATGAAAGACGCCACGGGCGCAGCATCGATGTCACTCCTATCAAAATAGCCTGTTGCACCCGCGATGATACAGCCTACAAGGAGTCCGATTACGACAGCTGTGGATTTCATGATCGGCGCGCCGAAGCGTTCGCATATAATAATAGTGACAAAAACGCTGAAGCCCAAGCCTATGAACTCAGCTGAGCCCCATGGCAAGGGCCGGGGCGCGTTGATGGTTGGACAAAGTTGGTAGATGCCCGAAGCAGGTCGTGCTTGGCAACCACTGCTTCCACCGGCCCAGTTCTGGAAGCCGGTTAGAATCAGCTTGACACCGATAAGCATGACTGTTGGGCCAGTGACGAGGGGCGGAAAGATTTTCTTGAGGATTCGCGGAGAAGTGAAAGACATTGCTATCTCGAGGAGCGCGCAGCAGGCACCTGTGCCGAGGATGGCACCGTATCCGTTCGGGCAAGGCAGTGGGTTGCCAGAGTTGTCGGAGGGACACATGCCATTGGCGTACATTTGGCTGAGGGCTCCGGTCGCGACGGGAATGGTGGCAAAGGAGGTTCCTACAACTGAGATGAGGCCTGTGCCTACATAATAAGGAGTACGCCAAATATGGAACCTGAGGATGTGAGCTGGAGCCTGTGGGTCACGAACACAGTCCTAACATACCGGGTAATCTGGATAGCGGAGAGGATACCGCATACTATAAGGGATGTCGATACGAGGTAGCGTTGCTGGTTCCCAGTCAAGTGAGCAGCATTAGCCAGGATGATTGGTGGTGTAATCACTCCAGCTAACATAGCAAGCGCATGTTGGAACCCGAGGAGAAGAGCGAGGAAGACGGGCATACGGTCATGAAGCCCGAAAAAGGGTGCCGCACGACGTGTCCTCTTCATGAAAGGAAGATTAGGTTTGAAGAGAAAGGCATAGTCGTAAGTTCCAATCAGACCGTCTCTGCGTGTTGTCAGTCACTGGAGCTTTTCATATTGAGTTTCATTGGCCCATACTTGGTTGTGAAAGCTTTTGCAAAACGCCTACATTTCTCTCCGAATCCTCGCTTCGGTCCATGATCTGGGCCAATACGATCCGCCATTGTTAAAAGTTTGACAGCACAAGGCGTATCACTCTCTTTTTTTGTGAGGCGTGGAGATCCTCAAGATCAAGTCCAGAATGAGTTGACCAAGTCTCCCAGGCGTCCGATGAGATAGTCAAATACTCGCTCGTAGGATTATTAGTTGTAGAGTTCACTGGAGTAAACACTGAAAATTTCGACTATGGGGTTGTGATGGTGGTGGTGGCGCTGGTCAGAGTTGAAGTTGCGCAGATGTTGTGTCGTGTGGTGCGCTAGCGGCAGCTGGTTAGTATGCTTATGCTGAAGTACTGATATTGCGGGGAACGTTGCTGAAAAAGCAAGACCTGGCAGATGTCGATAGGATAGCAGTGGCGGTCGTTTGTAAGAGCACTAGGAGCGTGTCGACAGATTAAAAGACTGACCTTGCACTTTATAATATATGGCGATAGTAGATAGATATGTGCTTTATCTCTGAGGCAAACTCCACGATACACAATTGCTCAAACTCACAGATCTAGTCCGTGTACGAAAGCCACTCAGAGCAGCCGCTGAATGGAGCAAACCAGGATAGATCGTAATTCGCCGGCAATACTATGTGTTCTCCACGGCAAAAGTATTGTTCATGTGGGAGATTGTGAAAGCTGAGGCGGCGCCCGCCTACGTTTGGTAACCCTGACGATGATACTGATAGCAGCATGACTTGTTATTGGCCCGAGGTCAGCAAACAGCTTACCTCATACGCGGTGCCGCCCGATAGCGCAGAGAGACCTTAACGCTATACTACGAGATCCCACGTTTTTTGAAGAAAGTCTTGGTATTTGGATCAGTCAAGATCCATTTGTCGCCGAATACCGAGTACTTGCTTTGAAAGCACGGTGCTTTGCGATGCTTCACAGCACAATCGAGAACTACAGCACCCACGACGTCGAAACTATCTGCAGCAATCTCGATCAAGCAATGCACACGCTGCATTGCCTTGACCCATACCGACGCAGCTGTTGTCCGGTATCGGATGCGCAAACAAAAGTGACCTGTTGCTTGCTTAAAGTGAGTAGCTTCGCGTCAAGGAACTCATCTACCACAGGCTTCGATGGCCTGAGGGCGAATACAATGTTTCCTCCGCACCAAACAAGGACATTTTGAAAGCGGAAGAGGTTGTGAGGCCATTTGTGATCACCTTGTTCTTGCTCAGCGACAAGTCAGCAGGTCGAACGTCCCAGCATCGTCAGCAAAGACGCCGCACATCGACAACATGAGGTTGTCTGGAGCGAACATGTGTTCTGTCGACTGTGGGGTCAGTAGTGTGCCAATGCTGGGGGTGTGGATGAGACCACAGACTCAAGTCAGAAGCCATAGGGCGCAACGCAGAGTCATGGCGGATGCTGTGATTTAATCCCAGGCGATGACATCAGCCCTGTCTATGAATGGATTTTCAGAAGTTGAAGAGTTGACATTTGCTAGAGCTTCTTGAGGCCATGGCTGCACCCAACACACCTGGGCTCAACATGATGCACAGGAAACGGCCTGTCATCAGAAACCGAGATGCATCGTTTGCAATCAGGACGTCATGGCATTGCCTGTGTCAGGTTGCAGGGACGCTCAGTGTGATATCGAGAAGTGTCTGTATGGCTGCAAGTTGGCGATAGGGCTGGTGTTGAGGGAAAGACACAGACCTCACTATACTGCATTGGGAACAAGTTGCGAGGCGCGAAGAACCGGGTCGCACCCGCCGGAACCGTGGAGTCGGCTACACAAGCCCTGCAGCATGGTGTCGGCGAGAATTATTTCAACAGTGGGACAGCACTTTGCGTTGGAGGGGCAAGCTGAAGGTGCAATTGAGTCACGCCAGTGGTTCAGCTGCAAGAAGGTCTTTCAATTGAACATCAAGATGCAGTCTGTCAGACCGTAGACGGACAGTCGTCGTCTAGCCGTAGGAGTGCCTCGGTAGCGTCTTTGTTTGTATCGATAGCCGCTTGTCCTGGTGGCACACCTTGACCATTTCGCCACCTGTCATTGGTGACTGTTCTGAGCGGGGCCTTGAGATCGAAAAGAGACCGGCTAGCAATGACGAGACCCAGTGGTCTCACTACGGCGTGAGGTCTACTATACCGGGTGCAGGAATTCTCTGCTGGCTGGCCGGAACATGTTTGAATCAACCAGACCGCTCTTTTGCAGTGCTTGAAGTCGCAGACCAGACTCAACATGCTGAAACGACGTCTCTGCCGTCATGATGCCGTGAGGTTGCCGATGGCAATATGGAGCGACTCTTCTAGAAATCTGGGGAACCGTAGTCCATGTCCGGGAGCTGGAAATGCTTGCGAGAACACGGACAACGCCACCTATTTCGAGCATGATACCGAGGATCAGCATGTTTCTACTGTCTCGCTCCGGCAGCGATCCGCCTCTGCACAAATTCTTTTCGCACCATTACCAGCGCGCGGCGTCTGTTTGCCCGTGCTGGACCCTGGTCAGCGAATGAACGGCCGCGCTAGGCCGCCGATAACAAAAATTACCGTCATGGCAGGCCTCGAAGGGTTTTTGGTGGAGCGATGCAAGGTCCCGGTTTATTCGCTTAGCGTGCAGTGCGTTGGGGATTCAACAGATATCTGGACAGTGCTTCCATTCCATCGCTATATTATCCGGGACGCACCTGCCGTAACTTTCTTTCATATCCTCTCCAGCTCCTTCCCAACTTATCTGACCGCTCTTTCTGAGTGCGGTATACTTTCGCTACTGGAGCCCTTAGTTGTGTGCTTCCCGGAGACCGATCGGAGGTCAATAATTTGTTGCCTCCCTACACTCTACGAGTACCGCTCTCGCCCTTGTTCACCTCACCAGTTTCGCATCATTCTCCTGTCGACATGCCCTCCTCCCAGGCTGTCTCTGGCGATCTCGCCATCAAGCCCGAATTCGTTGACCAGAAGTCCCCCATGGCTTCTACCAACGAGCCAAACCGCAACCCCAAATACGACCCCAAGAAGCCACACATCACCGATCAGCCCATCACAAGGTCGAATTGGTACAAGCACGTCAACTGGCTAAACGTAGGTTCCTTAGACTTGCAGTTCAACAATGGGCATCAGCTAATAGTATCGCCAGGTCGTCTTCATTATCGGTATCCCTCTCGCTGGCTGCGTTGCTGCCTTCTGGACCCCGTTGAAGTGGCAGACTGCTCTTTGGGCGGTCGTCTACTACTTTTGGACCGGTCTTGGTATTACAGCTGGTTACCATCGTCTTTGGGCGCACAAGTCTTACAATGCTTCGTTGCCTCTGTCCATCTTTCTCGCCGCCGTTGGTGGTGGTGCTGTCGAGGGCTCCATCCGCTGGTGGAGCCGTGATCACCGCGCCCACCACCGTTATACCGACACCAACAAAGATCCGTACTCCGTTCGCAAGGGTCTTCTGTACTCTCACCTCGGCTGGATGGTCATGAAGCAGAACCCTAAGCGCATTGGTCGCACCGACATCACCGATTTGAATGAAGACCCCGTCGTTGTTTGGCAGCACAAGCACTACATCAAGGTCGTCATCTTCATGGGCTTGATCTTCCCCTCTGCCGTCGCCGGTCTTCTCTGGAACGATTGGAAGGGTGGGTTCATCTACGCCGGTATTCTTCGCATCTTCTTCGTCCAACAGGCCACGTTCTGCGTCAACTCACTCGCCCACTGGCTCGGTGACCAGCCATTTGACGACCGCAATTCTCCCCGTGATCACGTCATCACTGCCCTGGTTACACTTGGTGAGGGCTACCACAACTTCCACCACGAATTTCCCTCAGACTACCGCAATGCTATTGAGTGGCACCAGTATGACCCCACCAAGTGGTCTATCTGGCTGTGGTCTAAGCTTGGCCTTGCTTCGAACCTGAAGCAGTTCCGCGCCAACGAGATCGAGAAGGGCCGCGTTCAGCAGCTCCAGAAGAAGATTGACCAGAAGCGCTCTAAGCTTGATTGGGGCGTTCCTCTTGAGCAGCTGCCCGTTATCGAGTGGGATGACTACGTTGAGCAGGCGAAGAATGGCCGTGGTCTTATTGCCGTTGCTGGTGTCGTCCATGACGTTAGCGACTTCATTGCGGAGCACCCTGGTGGCAAGACTCTCATCAAGAGCGGTATTGGAAAGGACGCAACTGCTATGTTCAATGGCGGTGTCTACTTCCACTCCAATGCTGCCCACAACCTGCTCTCGACTATGCGTGTCGGTGTCATTCGTGGTGGTTGCGAGGTTGAGATCTGGAAGCGTGCTCAGATGAGCAAGGACGGTGTCATTGCCAAAGATTCCTCCGGCAATCCCATTGTCCGAGCTGGCGACCAGATTACCAAGGTTGCTCCGCCTGCAGTGTCCGCGAGCGCGGCATGAACGAGTGTGCATATCAATTTGAGCGAAGCGATATCCGGAGTTGGGGTTGTTTATTTGAATCATCGGGCATAGTAATTTTCACTTCCCAGCGTTCGCTATAGAGCATCACAGGCGCGTGACGACTCAACATCTAGAAGGTGCATGATTACAGCTTCATTATGAGAGCAACGGCCTGCAAAAAGCCTTTCGGTTTTCACCGAACAATGAAAACTATTATGACTTCAAACTGTCTCCACTGCCTTTATGATTTTCTCCGTGAAATATGTCTGCCACCACAAAAGCTGTTGGTCTGTGCGTCTCCACTGACCAGTTGTAACTGTTTTTGACTTCCATTTACTCACACTCTGCCTTTACTCCCCCAGCATCCCTTTCTTTTGATCCACACAATTCACAATGACGTCATCGGACGGTATTGACGCTTCACCCGCGAAGAGACGCAAGCTTGACTGCGCACGTGTGTGTAAAAGTGCAGATATATGCACAGCATCGAACAGCTTAAGCAGGTCAATTAGTCCGCCTATCTCTAGACGCAAAATACCTGTACGGATCGCATCTTCGCTACTTGCCTCTGCTTCAACCTGGAGTTTTGACGACATACCTGAAAAAACATCAAAAAATCTCCCTTCACAACAAGCACTAGAACCTGAGCAGACCGACCAGAGCATTACAGGCATCAGTATAGGTTTTGAGAAAGAGCAGGACAATGCAATTGCTGCGAGCAAAATCAAGTATATTGCATCGCCATTTCAGCTCACCAAGATTTGTGACTTAGCCCCGTATCAGAACATTGATACCATTGAGTTAAAAGACATTCTGGGCGATCCTATGATCAAAGAATGCTGGAACTTCAACTTCCTATTCGACCCTGACTTTGTCATGCAAGCTTCTCCACACCATGTCGACAACAAGCGTCGTTGCGGTATTGAAAGCCCCGCTAACCGTCATGCAGGCAGCAATTCGACGAAGATGTTAGAAACATCGTCCAAGTCAAAATCATACATGGCTTCTGGAAAAGGGAAGATGAAAGGCGTATCAATTTGATGGTATGAGTGTTTTTGTGGAACTCTCACGCTGAAGCATGACAAAACTATCCCAAATCGGGATATTTGATAGTTACTAACCACCTGCAGGAAACGACAGAGCGATACTCTAACGTTGAACTCATCAGCGCATATCTGCCAGATCCATATGGAACCCACCACTCTAAAATGCTTATCCTCCTTCGACACGATGATTGCGCCCAAGTTGTCATCCATACTGCCAACATGATCCCAAAGGACTGGACAAATATGACGCAAGCAGTATGGCGTTCACCTCTTCTCCCTCTTCGCACCCCCACTGCAGTACGTTGTGCACAATATAGAATCGGAAGTGGGGAGCGTTTCAAGCTTGATCTCCTTCGTTATCTTGACAACTACGGGAAGCGCCTGCGTATACTCAGCGATCAATTAGTGCACTATGACTTCTCTGCCATCAGGGCAGCGTTCATCGGCAGCACTCCGTCAAAGCAAATCGTCAATAATGCAGTGCCCCAAACGCAGACTTCTTTTGGTTGGCCAGGTCTGCAAGAGATACTGGACTGCGTGCCCACAACACCACGAAGAGACAGCAAAAAGCCACCAAACATCATCATTCAGGTCTCCTCAGTAGCAACTCTAGGTGCAACGCCAACATGGCTCTCAAATTTTCAGGCCGTCCTCGCACGCTCCCACACACCACAACGTCCCCTGTCTAAGCCAAACCCAGACTTTAAAATCATATTTCCTACCCCTGAAGAAGTACGAACTTCCCTTGACGGCTACTGCTCTGGTGGCTCGATCCACATGAAAGTGCAGTCCCTACAACAGCAGAAGCAACTCCAATATTTACGCCCTCTCCTCTGCCATTGGAAACGATCCTCATCGGTCCCCATACCTCTAACGATAGTTGGCAAAGAAGCACATCGTGGTCTTGCAGCGCCGCATATCAAGACGTACATCCGGTTTAGTGACGACACGTACGAAAACATCGACTGGGCACTCCTCACAAGTGCAAATCTAAGCAAGCAGGCTTGGGGTGATGTGGTGAACAAACAGGGCCAGGTGAGAATCCAGAGTTACGAAACAGGTGTGCTACTTTGGCCGGAGCTGTTTGCTGAGCCGGGGAACGACATCAGAATGGTACCGGTTTTTGGGAAGGATATGCCAGAGAATGGACACGTTCCTACTGGCAATTCAACGCAACCCTGTGATACAAACATAGCGGAAATACACGATGGAGATAGGGAGGATGAGGAGACAGGAGACAAAAGCCAGGGGCTTGTTATCGGCAACAAAATGGGAGATACAAGCGAGAACGCACACCGCCAGACTGAGCCGAAGGAATTCGTCAATAAGAGCAAGGCACTAATACAGAGTAGTGACAAGGTGCGAACCCTTGTTGGCTTGCGCATGCCTTATGACCTGCCACTGAGCTCGTACATCCCGAGTGAAGAACCTTGGTGCGCAACAGAGCGGTATACCACACCGGACTGGATGGGGCGGGCTTGGGGCGGATGATGATGGCGACGATTGTTCCTCTTGAACGCGGATAGTACAAGCAACACAACTAGCAAGGGCAAACAGACAGACATAATAATGAAGCAGTCAAAGAAAGAACTTTCCTACATGTAATCCGTAATCCACACAACACCTAAACTAGATATAATACAAAACACACAAAGGCTTCGCAAACTAGACTATCGTTATCGTGAAAGTGCACCAAATCCTCGTTCCCAGAGTTTATCACTGGATATTCGTTTTTGCAAATATGCTCGCACACGCGTACATCTACGCACGCCCGTACGCCTGGTTGACTTCCTTCTCATACTGCTTCAAGATGCCCTTACGGTTCAGTTTCTGTGCTGCGGTAGTAAGACCCTGTATACGGCTGTTAATTTGTGAACTTCGTTGTATGAAAAAAAACTAAACTTACGTTCTGTGGTGTCCATTCCTCATCCGCTAGCACGACACCCTCGATTGTCTCAAAGCTGGCCAATCCACCCTTCTGTCCAGCCTGCTGTAGCTGTTTCAGCACAGCACTGTTGATCTTTTTGTCGTGAACAAGCTCCTCAAGATGGTTACCCTGGATGCCTTGCTCAGCCGCCAGTTTCTTCAGCGCAGGCTCGGCCGGAACAATGATAGCAATGGGTTTCTGGCGGTCTTCGGCGGCGTAGACGCAGATGTTCGCCACAATAGGAGCGGAGCGGTACACGGATTCAAGCTTCTCGAGAGCAATGTACTCTCCGGCCAGCGTCTTGACAAGATTCTTCTTGCGGTCGATGATACGGATTTGGCCCTGGCTGTCGAACTCACCGATGTCACCGGTCTTGAACCAGCCGTCAGAGGTGAAGGATTCGGCCGTCTCTTCTGGCATGTCGAGGTATCCTGATACGACGCTAGCGCCGCGAATCCAGATCTCACCCTGAGGCGGATTGTTAGTAGAGTAATATCCTGCATCTGCGAAGTCGACGAGCTTCATTTCAACAGAAGCGGGCATCTCGCCTAGCGCTGAGTCGGTCCAGGCAAGAGGATCCATGAGCGCGCCCATGGCGCAGGTTTCAGTCAGACCATAGCCAGAGATCATGGGGGTGATGGCGAGGGAGATGAAGCGCTGGGTCTCCTTTGCGATGGGGCCACCACCGTTCATGCAAATGCGCAGCTTGCCACCGGTTGCTTCCTTGACCTTGTTGAATACAATCGCGTCAAGGACACCGCTGCCGGGCAATCCTGCACCAAGGAGGAAGCTCTTGGTAGCATAGGCACCCCAAAACAACTTGCTCTTAAGGGCACCTCCAGCTTCAACTTTGCTGATGATGCCCTTCTTGACTGTTTCCCAGACCTGGGGAACGCCAACCATGACGGTGGGCTTCAGCTCACGGATGTCACCGGCGCAGTTGCGTACAGAGGTGTCAGAGAGCGTCCGGATAGTGCCGTAACCCATAGTTCCACCCCAGTACAGAACAGCGTTCTCGAAGACAAACTCAAGGATATGCGCTGCCGGGAGATATGTAATGAGGACATCGCCGGGACCGAGATACTTGCCAACAATGGCGTCGACACCAGCAACTGGAATTGTTAGCAAAACGCCACCAGCATGATTTGAAAAACCTACCGGCAGCAACAACATTGCGATGCTTGATCATGACACCCTTGGGAGTACCAGTCGATCCAGATGTGTACATGATGCAGGCAAGGTCGTCAGCCTTGGGTGGAATGGGCTGAGCTGGGTTGTCGTTACCCAGACTCAGCAGTTGGTCGAAGCTGATAACCTTCAAATGGGGGTGCGCGCTGGTGAGGGCATCGATATCTTTCTGCTTAGCGTCATTCTTGGTGCTGTAGACAACGACGCTGACATCCTTGGTCTTGTTGAAAGGCTTCACAAGTCTAGGAAGCAGCTCAGGGTCGGTGAACATGATCTTTGCGTGCGTCTGCTGCATGCTGTGCGTGAGACCCTCTTCGCCGAGAGTGTCGTATGCGGTAACAATGGCAAGCGACTGAGAGAGGGCGCCGTGAGCAGATGCCAGCCATTGCATACTCGTGGCAGCAAACAGGTGCATACGGTCGTGGGGCTTGTAGCCGAGGTGGGCAAGAGCAGATCCCACAGTCAGAGCCATCTGCTCGAACTCGATAAAACTCTTGTAACTATAGGGGCTCAGCTCGAAGTATTGCCATTTCTTGTCCACCTCCTGCTCCCGGCCATCAATCATCTTCTTGATTTTCTTCGTCTCTTCGTGAACGTTGACGATTTTGCGCGCACCAACAGCCTTTGCGTTGCCAAACTTGGCGGCCGAGTAGCGCAGGACATCGTACAGTGTTTCGATGCCCTCCTGAGGCGTGTTTCTCAAACCATCCTTAGACACGAGATTGCGGCGTGGTATCGTCTCGCCCTCAGGCTTCTGGACACCAGGCGCCTCACATGTGTACGGCCCAGAACGTGACGCCTGGGCCTGAGGCGCGAGCTTTTTGAGGTTCGGCGCCATAACGGTAGATGTGCTCTGCGTTATTGTGGGGGAAAAGTGTTGAGAGCTCTGATGCAGTTGCAAGTACAGAGCGGGGGGTATCACAACAAGCGAAAAGCAGAAGAAAATAAGTAAATTGCTGGTGAAGCTGCGCCGTAGAGAGCAACGTGTCGCCAGCGGAGTGCGACGGAGGTGACAAGGAGGACAAGAGCGCGGCGGTCGATAGTTTAAGATCCACAGATTGTTGGCGAGCTTGAGCTGTTGTTGCCAAGCGAAACTGAGCAATGACCTCACTGCAACGCTCGGCCGTGACAAGACCTGGACAGTGCGATGAACAAGTGGGAGTCTCCACCATAAAGTCTGATTAGTGACGCTGGAGGTGTCTCTTATACACATGAATTTTTACTCTTCGCATCTCGTACCCTCAAGAGAGAGCGACACATGATTATCGGCCAAGCACACACACACACACGAACCTAAGAGCTCAGGATCTCATCAAATCTTTCGCTTGACCGTGCCACCTCAACCTCGGACAAACATCCCTTTAGGTTCTTATTCGCCAAGCACTCCTGCATCCTTCCTGTCCATCATGGATCTAACTACAATTCTGGATTGTGAACCCATCACAGACCCTGAAGAAGGTTGGTAGCCCTCGGCAGTGCGCATCGCCATGTGAATGCGATTCGTCAAGTTAGAAATAAGGGCTTATTGTGTAGTTTAGAGGCCTTTGTCACATTCTCGCAAGAGATCCCAAGCTCGTCTCTAGGCTTCATCGATGCGCATGCGGAGATCCTGAAGTTTAACGTTACGGGCGCAGATCTGGTCATCCAGCAAAGCAGAGGTCTGCTGACGAGCGATCGTAAGGCGGGGACTACAGGAGCAGGTACGTGAAGGCAGAAGCCACAATAATGCCCCAGACTGGGCCTAGTCTTGGCTGGCCTCGGGTACTTGTCTTTTTTGGGACAGCGCCAACTGTTCTGGAGATATATGGTTTGTTCAAGGTAGGCTACTGACATTGTTGCAGTGGTTTGGGCTGTGACACCTCGGTTCGCAGAATGGATTGCGTCGGCAAACAACATTCTCTTCGCATCAGGCCTGTTATCATCGAATTCAACGTGCATAGAGCTGGGTTCAGGCATCTCTGGCATCGTAGCCCTCACGCTTGGTGCAAAGATAGCACAGTTTGTAGCGACAGACCAGGACTACGCTATGAGGTTACTCCGCCAGAACATCACGCAAAATCTTGACGTTGTATTTCCATCAAGCAGAGATAACAAGAGGAGCACCAAAAAAGCCAAGCACAGCATCAAACCTACTACTGCGCCTCGGAACGACCGCATTAAAGCCGAAGTCTTGGACTGGGAAGAGGACTCGGTTGAGCACTTGGGCTCGTTTGACCTGATCATCGCGTGTGACTGCATTTACAACGAAGCCCTCATCGAGCCGTTGAATACAACTTGCGCATCGATATGCAAGCTGAGAGCCGACGATAGTAACCCGACACTCTGTGTGGTAGCGCAACAGCTACGTTCACCTGACGTATTCGAAGCCTGGCTAAAGAGCTTCCATCGTCTGTTCCACACATGGCAAATACCTGACCGGTATTTGACTGAGGGGCTGAGGGAAAACACTGGTTTTGTCGTGCATGTTGGCATCGTGCGGTGACATGGATGCTATCGTTAATAGCCGTACGCAGTTTGGCGCACGGGAAGTTGTTTACTCAATTGCTGAGCAGCAAAAGACAGATATAGCAAAAGTAGATATGCCATTTCTGAAAATTAAGATATCATTTCAGTCGACAGCGAATTTATGGCAACCCTGGAAATTGGTCGATGTCTGGAAACCCTGTACGGCTTGGTAGGCATAACCCTTTCCAATGTTAGGTATTGTGGCTGAGTGGGCGCAATATCACAAGGCGGCGGTTTCCATTTTGATTATAGCCATGAATCAATCGACAGCTCTGAATTGTTTGGTTTTGGGGGCGGAGAAACATGTCAAGAAGCTTTTCCCATCGGTGGGGTTCGTAGAACCGGTATAAAGTCATTTTTATCAAGAAATGGAGGAAGGTTATGCAAGAGAAGATATAAAAAGGCTAATATAGTGACGTTGGTAAATCGCACAAAGTAAATAGCGGTTGTCTGGGAAAGTGCAGACATGACACTGGTGTCAGGTCAACATCTGAATCCGATAGGGTCTGGATTCTCAAGATTCCATCACCTGGCCACGGAAACAACATCCAAGGGCATGAGATTTGAGTTGAACAATCTGTAAAGGTGGGAATGTATCTGTCTCATTCTTTGCCTGTTCCGAACCACATGCCATGCAGAAAGTTGGAAATAGCGACCCCCTGTCCAACCTCAAACTATCAAGAGGCGGCTAGCAGATGATACGATTTTTGAGGAAAATGGCTTAGGCGGAACAGTCTGCAAGTGACTTGATGTTATGATGAAGACGAAGAGGTAGTTACATGATCTATGCAGGCGCTCCCGTGTGGGAGCTTGCACACAGCTGTATCAACACATATTTCAGCACCTGTGGGTAGGTACTTAGTCAGCACAACATATCGACTTGCCTCTGGTACTCTGCTTTCACTGTATCTGTTTCGAGGCTTTTAGTCATACTGGCTGTAGGGTTTAATCTTAACAACAGTTTCATTTAAGATGAGCTTTGAATATGCACGGATATGTACAAGAAACAATCTCTTTAAAAATGTAGATGGTACGTAACAATGTGAATACTCATAGTGTTCTATTAGCGACATTGTGTTGAATGCAAATAAGAATTAGAACGAAGTTAGACTGATCTCTTCCGGCCCTAAAAAATTACAAGCACAGGAGTCCAAACCAGCAATCGGCAACAGCCGGATCCTCGTATCGTGAGAACAAATACGAACTACTAAGATTTCATCACAGTGTTGAATCAACGATGAACCACATGGTGTTATCAAATGTTCCTCCGTACATCATCGCGGGATCCTTCTGTAGTAGCTTCCTCGTATTATGCTGGTGCCCAGTGCTTCCTAATGCTGCGTGTGGATGACTGATACCACTAGCTGCTCTATTTCGGCACTATATTATAATTCTCGAAATACCGTGCTATCCCCGTGGCTTAGCGCGATTATGATGCTAAGTCTAGTTTGTTAGCAAATGGTGGTACAAACAGTATCACACTATATTCGACATACCTGAAAAGCCCCGAGGAAGCTTGGTTAGCTTAGTTTTGCGTCACACGATAATCCACAGGTGCACGTAAATTTAAGCGGAAAAACGATCCTCTGGTGAACAGCAAGCCGTTCAAGTCGACAGGGCGGCTCACCGCCGAAGCTACAATACTAGAAGCTAACCGTGATATCAAATAACGAGCAACTGAATAGCTTCAATAAAAGCTATACTGCGTAATTCTTCTCAATTCTCAAAAATCGAGGTTTGCCATAATAAAAGGTTCGTGCGCCACAGGGGTAGCACGGTATTTTGAGAGGCTGTTGAGATTTGTCCCCTCTTTGAGATTTGTCCCCCCCAGCTAATGTAAGTGGAAATTACCCACCCAAAAACGCCTAGCGCATAATTTATAAATACACTGATAGGGCGATATCAACGCGCCTCTGCACCACATAGACTTCTTCCGTCCCTTCTCTCCATTGTGATCAAATATCTCTATTGTAGCATATTCAGCTATAGAAACCGCTTTGGGAACACGGAAGTTATCTACACTGAGAGATTTGCGCAGGTCGATGCTCGAATACACTTGTTGAGCCTCAGGATGTACCTACACAGCGGCCTCAGTGCACTGCAGCAGCGGCGGCTTCAAAAGTCTGGAAAAGTCCTGGTTCACGTAATAGGCGACGATGTTAGCAGGCAATAAGTCCGGTGATATGAACAAAACAACTTCATCCTCACCATTCCATTTCCAAATATCAATGCAAATAGAATACTGTAATCTATCCGATGCTGGTATCGATTTGGCTAGTGAGGGGGACAAATCTCAACAGCCATTTTGAGAACAATCCATATCGGTCATCTATACCTCAAGGCCTCTATACATATCCACACAATCCTGTATGTAAAAGCAATACGAACCATCGATGAACAATCCTAAGAATACGTTTTCTTTACAAACTTTGCCACTAATTCTATAAGCCTAACAACACAGTATATTAGTTGTGTTTCCTGCGGTACACTTCTTGTGTCACCGAACACCAACTTTTCGAAGTTGGGGAAAGGTCGAAATTCATCCTTTTTTCGACTCTTACCATCTCGAATCTCCCTTCCTGATCTCTCCACAATGTTATCTCTACGCTGCAGCATTGTGGGCAGCCACGCAGCCGGGGTAACTAGATGTCCTTCCTATGAAGAATTCTCAGTAGTCTGTGCACGAGATCAGGACGTTCGGTCAAGGGAACATGACAACTAGCAGAAGGAGGGCAGTGCTGAAATCCCATCTTGCGCAACTCGAAAATATGGCAGCCAGCAAAGCCTTACGACAAGCAAACTGGAGGTGAAGAAGAAGGATGGGACTGGCATCGCCATTTTTCAAACCTTATCTCCGACACCCTACACGACGAGAGCTACCCGTAACTCTCTGAACACAGAATATGAACCGTCAAATTCCCTAGCACGACACGAAATCAAGGCAGCCAGCACAGCCTTACAAGACTTGACGTTGGACATTAAGAAGAAGGATAGGACTGGCACCAACTTCCTCTTACCCTTGCTCCTACAACACAAAACTATCTTCTGATCTCGCATGGAGGAGAGAGGGAGGAAAGAAATGCCTCTACTAGGAGGTAGCTTAAACAAGATACGCCTTCGCTTTAGCGCCTGGCGCGTCCCCAATATCCCATGGGAGGTCACAATGTATGTAAAGGCAACTTCCATAAGTACTGGGACGTTAATCTACTACTACTACTACTACTACTACTACTACTACTACTACTACTACTACTACTACTAGCACAAACAAAAGCAGTCCCGCGACAAAAAGACCCCCGAAAACTGAATGGTTTCAAGAACCGCGCCTCAAATCAGGATCGAAACAGCGGTCAGTTCGGGCTGCAACACCTTATACTCAATCGTTCCTTTTGTCTGCCTATCACTCACGTGTTTAAACACCTCATCGAGCTCTCTCAACCTACTGTAGAATAGAGCAGCAGCCTTTTTGATAGCCAATGAGTCCCACTCCTGATCCTCGAAGTTCGTTCGGCTTTTGTTGACATTGTACAGTGACTTAGCGTAAGTGATCAAGTTGTACCGGTTCTCAACCTTGAAGCTGAGCAGCTCGGGCAATTGAGCGGCGAGTAGCCAATCTTTCCACTTCGGATTTTCGGGGCCGATGGGAAGGGCGGCTGTAAAGTCTGCCTCAGTATATCCTTGTAGTGTCGCAAGGTCCTTAGGAAGTGGCGTACAGAGCGCAGGGGGCTTGGCTGGCACGAAGCTGTAGTAGTAGTCTTGGAGGTAATTGACAGCAGTGTGTTGAGGTGAGGCGATATGAATACACATAGTAACAGCATCCACAAGCTGTTCGACGGTAGTGATAGTTGGAAAGCTGGGAATTTGACCTCTGGTTTGGATCTCTTTGCACCAATCGGCAATATAGGGATCCTTCTGAACGTCACAGTTGGATTTGTATTTTGTCCCGAGTATTGACTTTACAAAGTCATGGATGACACCCCATAGCAGGTACATATCGGTAGCGTATGGGTAATTTCGGTACTTGTCATGAAACAACTCCTTAGGGTTGAAACCACGCTTCTTGAGGTCATTTGGTATGTACTTGTCTTGGAAATTGAAGTTCTCGTATGACCACTTTACTAATTTCATAGTACGGTTTGCTTTCAAACTATTCGGGTCATGTGGATTGAGTGGCCAGCTTGGTCCAAAACCAGAAAGCCTGGCGATCACAGCTGGGACCAATACCGAACGAGCTGCACTGTTCAACGCAAGGGTCCTGAACCAATGGGGACTCAGAGTCTCGTACAGTATGTGGTCTTCTGGGATAGTCCGATTTGTTGCAACAATAATGGCCTCTTCTACCATATGCGTATCGACTAGGTGGGTTGCTACTTCGTGTCTTGCCCAATCAGCTGTCTGCGCGCAGGTTTTCGCATATCTCCAAGCCCAATCATTTTTCTCATCAACGTTCTTATCATCCGGCGTCAGTCTTTGGTTGAAAATCGTGATAGAATTTTCCAAGCCCCCCTTGTAGTCGAGTGTGATAGCAAGTGGATGAAGGCGTCCATCGCAGTGAAGTTTGAAGATCACAACTGGTGCACAGGCAAACCGAAGAGTCACTTGCCCAGTTGGGGTAGGTGGTGTTGTGGATGCATCCAATTCTGGGATGATGTTCTGGAAGTCTTCTTCATTGCTTACCCCGGTCGCCTTGCGGAAGTATGAATAGTCCTGGATAAATATGTCTTCCTTTCCTGAAAGAAGCTCTTTTACACTTTCGAGCCCCTGCTTATGGGCTTCATCGAGGTATTCTTTCACCTTCTCAGCCGTAGCTCTTTCGATGGTGGATGGATTCACTCCACTTAGATGTTGTTGAGCAAAGCGAGCATCCGAATACCAATCAGCCTTGTTGCCAATATTCTCCCCGTCCATGATATCAGTCTTCGGGCTCAGATGCTCTTGGTTGTACTTCTCGCAATCCGCAAGTGTCGGTCCTTCAAATGGTGTGCCTGTCTGAGTGATACTTTCAGGTATGATAAAAGATAATACCTGAGCGATTCTCTGAACAAATTTGAGCTCATTGACGTCGAAGATACTGCCAACGTTTGGTGCTCCATCGGCTTGTTCTGGAGGTACTGTACTTAGGTGAGGAGGGTAGCCATCTACAAGGGGGTCGCTCCACTGATATACGTTTCGTTTCTGGTTGAGATCTCTTTTCTTGGGAATGATCGGTTCGAAACCTCGCGTATCAAAGTGCGATGCGGCCCTACCCTAAAGTCAGCATCTCGCAATTTACATACTAAAGGAACCCCTACGCTTCTTCGATCAAGTTGTAAATCTCTGTCAATGCCATTCTGGTGCCCTTATAGGTCCCCTTCTTGAGACCAGTACCTGCGGCGAGACCGCTACTGATAGTACCATCGTTGTTGGTTGTGAAGACGATGCCTTGTTTCTGAAGCTCATTTAGAAAGACACCCTTGTCCCACACGATCATGTCGTCTTCTTCCACGTCGTATTTGATCTTCCTCATCAGTATGTCGCCAAGACTGGGCAAGTGGCTAGACCCATTGGTCCGTTGCTCCGTAACAACAGACATGGCGGACAGATGGGAATCCTGTAGCAAAGAAGAGGAAATGATGTGGGCAAGAAGAACTGCGTAAGGCGTTGTACTTTTTATCGGAATGGTACAGCCTTCCTATAGTCAGAGGTGACTGTAGAGTGCGTTGTTGGAATTAGTTTGCACAGGCTCACTGAGGCTTCCCTTTTATATTGTCCCTGGGAAGCCTCACGCTTGCTGAGTCGGTGGACCCGACTTACTTACACTGACCTGGACTGCAGTCACGTTTCCCCAACACTTCCATGCTTCTTCGCTCGTTCCTAACGATGTTGAGTGCACAGGGCTGGCTGTATTGCACTTGCTCGAGGCATAGGCTACCCAATAAATTGCATGAGCTCGGCCCCTGTTTTGGGTATGGCTGCCGCGAAGGTGGTCAGAAAACGGCTTTTAGGTGCGATGGGATTGACAGCTCCGCCACGAAGAACGAAAACAATACAAACTGGCTGGCCGACACCGATGCACAGCTGGCTTCAGTTCGCATAGATGGATTGGAACTACGATCCAGTCCAGCAGAGAATGAGCCAATTAGGACATACGAACTAGACTTGCCGTCTTAGTACTATAGTAGAGTGGCCCCTTCCCCTACGACGCTCCAACAATGCCGCAGTCACGTTAGTGGTCTATATTCACTTAGATCTGGCACCCTCAACCCTCTGAAAATATCCATGTCTCGACGTTGGGTACGGAGACAGGCAATTACTGGTGTCTTCGACACGAACAGAATGTATTGAAAGCGGGGATCAAAGCAAGTTTGAGGCTCAGGCCGCATGCTTACTGTAGCCATTCAGATGGTGCACTGATTGACTTCGAAATATCCCCAGAGGGGGGCGGCTGGCCATACAGACAAGAATAGATGTAAGCATTACAATAAGAAAATCCACACCCATCGATACAACTTGTGCGGTGAAAAAACGAGCTGTTTTCTCATCGGGCGTAGCACCAAAGACCGTTAGTCGTTATCCCACATATGGTCGGGCTGAGATACAAGGCTGGAGCGGTTTCCAGAATACGAATGCAGCGAACTACCCGGTTGTGGCTGGCTGCTGACATCGCGAACGTACCTTGGCTGCGAACGTGTCTTGGCTGCGAGTGACACATGGCTGCGTAAGCTTATCTACTGCAGATTGTCTGAAGGATGCGATATCGATGCGACACAATCGAATGAGAATATCGAGGATGATCCCAAGTCCGTTGGTGTGTAGTTGTTGTTGGCTAGTGCGTTGTAGGGCAGCGGAAAAAGTTCGGCCCGCAACGCTATTTGGTGAACACCTCAGCTGCCCTGTCCTCACCTTCCCAATTCAAGCTGAAAAGTCAGCACACCATTAATGATCACTTGGCAATGCTCTTACCAGCTACAAATAAGTGTGGCAGCCCCATACACCGCCAATGTCATAGTTCACCGCACACCAAGCGACAAAGACCAACCCCTTAATAGTGTACTATCGTCAGCCTCAATGGCATGACAAGGTCGAGGTTTGCACACTGTGCCATCACGTAATGGTTCCCTTTGTCGGTTAATAATATCCTATAATGGGTTCATATAATGCGTTGCAAGGCGATGTCTGCGGCGGTGAGAAGAGATCAGCTACTCAGGGATTGTTCGTTAAGCTCACCTGGCTAGAATTAGGCTGACAATGGCTCCTTGCATATATCTATTCCCTCTACGGTCAAATATGGATATAATGCAGCTGATACCAGGCAAGTCTCCACGTAATTGACCATCTCAAACCTCCACTTATCCTTTCGCAATGTCCAGCCAGATCAACGGCTGTACTAATGGTGTAGCAAGTGGAGCAGCACAGCCTTGCGAAACGCTTCCAAAAGAGCTAGTGGATGAGATGCAAAGGCTATTTGGCAAGCATCAAGGGTACCGAACAAGTATATGAACTTGAAGCTGAACTTGGCTTTTGCTTACCTCTCTCAGCTCACGCCAAAGGTCTTCTCGTAGAGGGGCTATTCACGCCAACTGAGAAAGCCAAAACACTTTCTATAGCTTCTCATTTCAACAAAGTCTCCACTCCTATTGTAGCTCGTTTCTCTGTTGGTGGTGGCATACCACACATTCCTGATGTAGATGATGGTGCCACACCAAAGGGCCTTGCTATTCGCTTCCTGATCGACGAATGCACCCATACCGATATGATCAGTCACACCTTCAACGGCTTCGCCACAAGAACTGGAGAGGACTTTCTTGCCTTCCTCCAGGTCTTCCGTGCCTTTCAAACTACCAAAGCCGCGCTTGACAAAGCCAAAGCTACAGGAGGCGAAGCAGTTAAGGAAACGGCGGATTTCAAAGCAGCTGCAACGCCCTTCCAAGCTTTCCTGGATAGCCACCCATCAGCAGCCACATTTGTCAACTCACCCAAGCCGAACCCCTTCAACTATGGCACCATCGCCTATTACGAGCCCAATACTCATATACTAACCAACAAAGATGGCAAAGTAACAAATGTCCGCTACCGCCTTGATCCCGAAGATGGAGAACACCTTTATCCTATCGGTTCTTCGAAATTGAAGGCACTCGGTCAAAATTATCTTGAAGACGACCTGCAGGAGCGCTTTCCCTCCAAACCCATCGTCTTCACCATCCAAGCACACGTTGCGAACTCAGATGATGTGCTCGACGATGCGACAGTCCCGTACAAGAGCACAACATTCGTGCCGGTAGGCAAGCTAGTAATCAACAAGGTCTCCAATGATAATGTAGTGAAGCAGCAACAAATTGCTTTCAGTCCGATACCAGATCTGTGCGGTGTTAATGGCATTGCTGCGTCGAAGGATCCACTGATACAGGTAAGGAAGGGGGTTTATACTATGAGCGCTGGTCAGAGGAGGCATGAGAAACAAGTGGAATAGCTTTGGATATGGCGTTGTTGTAACAATACAGAATTTGGTTGGATGAACAATATCGTAGCTCTTCCATCTGGATATGTAGAGGTTGAGCTAGAGCCATAGCGGGTTAATATGTAAAATGTATTCATTATGGATATATATGCTAGATGCATTCACTTCCAACAGCGTTTTCATTTCTTCCAACTGAAAGGTATGGCTATCCGCATGACTCGAAGGTCGAAGAAGTGGGACCAACATCTTAATGCATGACTGATGCATAGCAATGAGTACCATCTCTCTGCACTTTGACAGAACCAAGTTTCCGGTTCTGTTACAAGTTTTGTACTCGATATCGACCTTCGGGCTTTGCCTCAGTCCCGGCCTTTGGCATCGTAGGCCTCTAGACAGATTGCGAAGCTGAATCGACAAGAAATATACCGATTCCTGCGCTTTGTGGAGACATTTATGATTTATGATTGGCCCGTGGAGAAGCTATTAAATTAGAATTTGGCCTTTGGGGCTTCTCCAAGAAACAGGTGGCAAGCCACACATACTAATCGGGACGTATGGAAAAGCCATGAAGGGGAGGGGTATTGCTAGATCCACAGGTGGTAACCTATCATTTGTATAATACATCGATAACGCAGAGTTTGCGGAAAGAATGACACATCGTGTAGAAGTCCATCCAGTGGATGAACTAGCTAACGTGTTTGAATAGTATAACCTTCTAGTAGTCAGGTGCAGTTGTGAAGTGTAATGATTGAGTTAAATTGTACGAGCTCATGGAGAGGGTTGGTAGACGTGACTTCCAATGACCTGAACTGCAGTCACGTTTTCTCAGCACAGTATCATGAGCGAGTCCCTGCGGCACCGCCAAATATCTCAACACACAAAGGTTGTTGATTATTAATCTAGTATACACGTTCAGGTTCATAGAAATCTACGAGAAAGACAGCCTCATGGATGGACTGTTCACCCGTAAAGGCTTGAGTGTATTATGTGGCATTTTGCCCGCACATGCAGTCAGTGACTTGGACAATTGCTTTACACACGTGACAGCTGTGTTGTACTGTCACAGCAAAACCTAGTGCGCATTAAACTATCTCGAAACGGATAACGATAATGATAGTTGAGTGTTGTTAGTCAAAACAACAGCATTTGAAAACAAGCTACGAAGCCATCTCAGTGTCGCGAGCACAAGGGTGAGCGAACACTTCGCTACAGTGAATATCTCCCGAGCGGAGTCCGCTGCCGGTCCGAACCGTTAGGATCCAGTTCCAGGCCCTGGGGAAGTTTGACAGCACGAAGCGAGGGAATCGTTCGCGCATGTGGGTGAACGATTAAAAGAAGCTACACCCTAGTCAAATTAGTGTTGTGGATGGGAGGCTGTACCTTGCTGTAACAACGCCGTAAGTAGATCATGTGGGAACGATGGCCGGGGCGTAGAACCCATAGTGGATATTGCGGTGAAGATCGAGCCAACTATCAGTAGCGTAGCTCGAGGTCAGTGAGGAGATCGATGGAATAAAGACGCAAGCAACTATGGCTTGTCGAAAGTCTTGGTGTTTGGCAGTAATTGAACCGATAGGAACTTTCAAAGTTAACGGAATTTTCCGTAAGCTCAAATGGGAAAACCCAGATGTCTGCAGGGCGTATGCATATAGTGGTTGTGGGCTAGACTTAGCAAATGGTCTCAAGGCAGTGTCGCATGAATGCAGAGTAATCAAGCCCTCGATTCAAGCTTCCTCCTGAAATCACCCAGCTTGAGGGGGTGATCAAGGCTTGTGGCCTTGAGTTGCGAAAGGTTCGGAGTGATTTAGTAGACACTCGTGTGGTGGCATCCGAAATCATGCATACTACTGATTGGGCCATAACCACAAAGGGTAGCGAGAGACCTGACAGAAGCGGCTGCTCGACCAGTTGTATTGCGTGCAGCGTAAGTAAGATCTGTCTGGTGCGTGGGTAAGCGAAAGCAGATGAATGGTAGATATAGTGGCTGTCCCCAATACTTGGGCACTGGATTTTGAAGTTTCCAACCTCTGCAATACCCGTACTACTGTATTCTCAAGAAACTGGTAGGATTGAGCCTGAGCTTCTGAGACAACGGGAGGAGAAGGCTGATCCCGTTGACTCCCAGCTCACCCTCGAAGTGAATGCACGTGCCTTTCGCATTACCTGACAGAAATGGCTAGATGTCACGTGATGAAGCCATAACATCGGGTGGACTTGGTTCTGGAGCTACTGACAGGCGTGGATCTCCATGTAGCGCTTCCAAGATCAAGCTTCCGATGGCCAGCGCATAATCGCTTGTTTATGCCGCATTGGGTAATGATTTCGCTCGTGCGTCGCCGTCTGCCAGATGCACAGTGCAGGCCGTCTCTCGTGGAAGCCAACGCTCCAGAGGTGCTCACCCCTGTCTGCCATGGCCAGAGCAGAGGGAGAGATGCACCTTCTGCGGACTCGCGCATTGCTTTTCCGAATTGCCTGTGGGAGCGCAAACAGAATCTCGTCGCAGCATTTCGATCGCAATCGATACCATCCATCCATGGCGGTTTCGGACACATTGCAGACTCGTTTCTTTCTTGAGATCCGTTTGTCTTCGATCTGGGGTTGTAGTCCTGACTTGCGGATGACATCCGCGCTTGGATGCTACCGAGAGGTTGGGTAAAGTAGACGGAGGCTTACTTGCTTTTCGAAGGAGCTAAAGGGACATGCGCCGCCACTTAGATGCGCCATTGCAAAACCGGAACATTGCGACATCCTCTCGATATGTTACGGACAGCTTGAAACTAGCCATGATGATGGTAATGATGAAGCAATGACTATCCTCGCATCATGTGATCGTCAAATTCTCGAAGTGGACGCATTTTAATGGACCTCTACAGGATAGTGTTTAGCCGCTGAGTGTTGAATAGTGCATGGCGAAGTGTGGGGATGTACCGGCCGTACCGGTCAAGATTGATGGCAGATGACCGAATAACGGCGACTAGATGAACATTGGCAAGGTCACCTGCTAGTCATGCCACCTGGATAAACTGGTAGCTGTTGAAGGCATTCGTCATTTGCTTCGGAGCATATTGACTTGATCCAGCGTAGTGTCAGCTCGTCTTGTGAAGTTAACCTGGTTACAACCCATTGTAGGGGCGAGGCATATCGTTCGGATTCAATGCGAAACAGAAAAGATAGGTATCTGTCCTTGTTGGTCGTTCATCGGGATGGAAAAAGGTTTCCTGGGCTAGTGTCCCCAGACGATCACTAGCGCTTGTTGCTTTGCTGTCTTGGCGGCCTGTCGGCTTGCTTGACTTCAATGGTGTTGTCTCTCACAAACATGTCAGCAGCATGCGCCTTACGTGCGATCTGCTGCAGGTTCCAGGGGAGTTGTCAGCAGTCGGCGAGGTCTTTTTATGGTCTGAAAGATGTCATACCTATCACAATCCGGTGTCCTAATTCTCGGATCCGCGCATAACCTGGGCGCAAATCATATCAGGATGCGCGTAAGCGGGTAGAAACGTGGGACCGTACGGCTGGCAAAGGGTCCCCAAAGTTTCAGCTCGTTGGCTTCAACGCCACCAGCGCAACTTGCTGCCTTTGAACCATTGACCGATGATGAGTAGGTCATCAGCACGAGTACCCTGAACATCTCTACCGTGAAAGAGCAGCACCCCCGAGATTGCGAGTTGGTGGTAAGGCTAGTGGGCCGATGGTTAGCAGGCTTGTCTGCCAACACAGCGCAGCGTGAGACGACGCCATAGTCCGCACCAGTCTCACCCTGGTGTGGCTCCAAATTAGTCAAACCAGAATTGGACGCAGCTTTGCGCCATACCCATGATGCAGCCATGCTCTGGAAGAGGGTAACTGCTTGAATGCTGCATGTGAAGCGTCGCAGGTTCAGCTCCAGCGATCCAGGCAGCTCTAGCTGTGAGGCTCGACAACTGGATGATAATAATGATGATGATGTGTGTGTCAAAATCTGTCGTGTTGGATGGCCTTCGTAGGCAAGGCAAGATCTGCTGGCGTACGATTGTCGGTGCAACCCCATGCACGCCAGCTCTTCCCAATCCCACGTTCCACCGGAGTTCAGCAGACAGTAGCCCAGTGAACTAGGAGATGGGCGAACTGTGAAGTCAACGCTGCGGCCGCTGTCGTCCGCTGTGAAGTGACTAGCTGTTGTCCGCACGCGTCATGCTGGAGAGGAATACTTTTTGACCTGAGTAATTGTTGACACTGGGAAAACCTCGGCGCCGGGAAGCGAAAGACGCTTCAAGTCCTCCGGAGCCGGTAGTATCCTGAAAGAATGTGACCACTGCAGCTTCACTGTGCTGTCACTCAACACACGACTCAACGAAGACTATAGGCGCTCGACGACATCGTGCTGCTATTCTGGGCGAGTGAACTCACCCACCATCGCCATACAGCATACCCCTCTCCTTAGCCTGTCTGGCTAGAGATCCTTGATCCCTGGGTCGCTCACACAGACCACAGCCGCCATCTTCACTGTGCGGTTCCTGGGTGCGGTGCCCTCTGCGGCCCTAGCGCAAGCCATCAATTGCCTGGTAGCCCACCTCGATCGAACCTCGCACTACCGCTGCCGAGTAGAAACATGCTTCCTTTGCGGTCCACCTATTCACCGTGTCCGTCCCCGCAGCTGTTGCATCAGAGACCAATTGACAATCTTGATTCGAAGACACTGGCCCCTACTCACCCCGGAGCAGTATAACTCTGGTCTATGATCTGGGCCACTCACACCACTCTGGACTCGCTGAAGCCTTATCTGGGTGTGCCGGCATTTTACGTACAGCCTTTTCCGTCTCGTCTACCACCGGACGGCTTCTCGCTTGCTTCTTTTGATCCTCAGCGGTGGTTGACACATGGTGCGTGCTTCTTTTGTCCAGTATAACTAATACAGAAACCTATCTCTCCATATGGTTCGCGAGGGCTTGGAATATTAGCTTTATATTGTCCCGTCCCCGCCCTGCAACAGCCCTCCACACCATCCAGTCGGAAGCCACGCTGTCCGCCTATTACTCAAGTCAAAAGACTATCATTACTTCGTGACCGTTTGGCCCCACGAAATTCACCAGCTACTGATCGACATAACTTGAAGTTATCCCCTAACTTCGCACTGCGGTGCCCGAATCTAGCGGGCCATCATCTGTCCGAGTGGCTAGTGTGGCCTTGCTTCAAGATCAGGCGTCTCCCCCAGGAAACTGTTCACTTCTGTACTTGAACAACGGTTACGCCTTGGCCACCCCACCCATCTACCGTCCATATCAACAACACATATTAGAGAGATTCTGACCAAGATGGCGAACGCCCGGTCAAAGTCACCACTGTCCGGCGCCGGTGATGTATCACCAACGGGCAACGGCTCAGGCTCTACAGGTACAACCAAAATGCGCAAAAGGACGAAGACTGGCTGCTTGACATGTCGCAAACGTCGCATCAAATGCGGTGAGGAGCGCCCAACCTGCGCCAATTGCATCAAATCCAAGCGCCAGTGTGAAGGATATAACCAGCGGGTTGTCTTCAAACCTCCTATTGGTGATTGGCCCAATCACCCAGGTGTGGTCAGCACTATACAGTACCATACTTCGATGCTCCCGGGCGCGCGAAACCAACCACGCCGAGCGTCTCAGTCGACGGGTCAGGCTCAAGATCAGATGCCTGCCTCCCTCCAACCTCGACCCATGAGCAGTTTCGACATCTCCACCATGGATGCCAGTAGCACCATTGAGCTAGCTGCTACTTCACAAGTGCACGTTGGAGGACTTAGCAGCTACTCTCCTGAGCAGACATATCAACAGTCACTGCCATCACCGCATCAGCAGCAGCCGATGCACTCACCTCACCACATCCACAATCCTACACCTACAACATCGTACTTTCCGCAATCGTCGCCAATACATACAACGTTCCAGACCTCATACAATCAGAGCCAGAACACTACATTTTCTGATCCTCAACGATACACACAAAACCCTGGAATGTACCAACAGGTGCCGGTGTCTTACGATAGTTTCATGGATATTAAGCTTGCTACGACACAAGCGCTCTCCACTCAATCGATCTATCAGCAGCAGCAGCAGCAGCAGTATCCCTCGCCAACGCAGAGCGAAGACCACAATCCATATACCCAACATTCAAACATGCCACCGCGAGACGACCATTTTCCTCAGTATCAAGGACAGCGACCTATCATGCCACGGTATGAAAGTCATCCACATATTGATAGCCATCACTCTCAGCTCAGCCCAATTGGAGTGAGCCAGGCTGGCTATGCTTTTCCCACGGTTTCACACGCAGATTTTGCACATTCTAGTTATCAGCCTGTCCAAATACCCTCACATGATATGATTGCGGATGTAAAGTACTTACCTCAGCCAGTTCTCGGTATGTCTCATGTCTAGTTACATACCTCATATACCCCAATGACTATCATTACTCGTCATCAGTGCTCCATGATAATGTCATCAATGTCGTTAAGCGCCGTGTCTGCCATAGGGCGTCTCACATCTATGAGTGGCAATCATTTAATGGCTCATGCTCCTTACATATGACTAGCAGCTAACCCTTGGCGCCATTCTCAGAACAACCCACTGCCATCCCAAAATTGCAAGCCAAACAACCGCGATTACATTTAAGTGGATTCGCTGGTGGCGATCACGTCAGTCCTTCTCAGATCCTTGACGATGCGGCTGTCGAATACGAAGACGATGATTACTGGGACGTGCAATCTGACGAAGAGATGATTGACCAAGAAGATGGGGACAATGAGAATACGATGATTGCAAGTAAGGAATTTGAGATCATCCGTCGCATACATTTTGAGAACTTCAGCGAGATTGGCATCAGACGCTATGATGCCTTCTTATATGATGGACTCTTGACACGATACAAACCAGAGTATGCAGCGAGCCCGCTCAGAAATCCCAAGACAGCTCGAGTCTTTGCGCACTTCATTCACGTTGTAAGTACGGATTTTTTTTAAAATATTTTTCTTGTTCATTTCAATTGTATACACAGATGTGTATAGAAGCTGCTTGGCGCCATTGGCAGATGTCTCGAAGTAGAAAAGCCCATGCACTCTGCGTGAGTCGTGGCGTTATAGCATTTCATCCCAAATCCCAGACCATGTGCTGACTCACAACCCAAGACTGCCGTGAGCCTGTCCATCTACGAACGAAACCCCAGGAATTCGTCTTTGATCTTCGAGGGCTCAACGCCTCCCGCACAACAAGGTCTATGGACCTATGTACTACCCCTGAAAGCTCTCAATCACCAGGGCTTATTACATGCTATGCTTGCATTGTCAAGTTTGCATATCGCAAGACTGCAAGGTGCATCTATAACGCCTTCGTACAAACACTACGCCTACTCTTTAAAGCGCTTAGTACGATCACTCAATCATCCGAAAAAACGTCTTTCGATACCCACGCTCGCAACATCTTTGCTTCTGGCATTTTATGAAGTCTGGACGGCTGAACACACAAAATGGTCAACTCATCTCGTTGGCGCAGCGCAGCTCTTGACTGAGCTGGACTTCCGCTCATTGACACGTGAGGCTCGACGTTTGAAAGCAGCACAAATTGCAGAGGAGAGACAGTTCCCTCGGCAGAACCCTGAGATGCTTATCGACCAAAAGCAATTCAACGAGAGTCTTCGAGAGAGCGACCTCAAACCAGATGAAAACCTCGTAAGCACGATAATTGGCAAGCAAGTCAGCTACGACGATTTCGGTATGATCATTGAGGACAACGGTGCCAGACAAGATGCGAGAACAAAGTTACCAGGCAACTTCGATATGAGAAGCTTCGAGACACTTCAGGACCTGTACTGGTGGTACTGTCGCCATGATATGTGGCAAAGTTGCGTGAGCGGCAATCCATTGATGTAGGTCTCTGCTGGTGCTTCAAAACTGAAGAAGCTGACATTTGCAGAACGCCCTATCGGAAGTGGTCCGACTGTCCACCACGAGCACCGCTTGGCCGTGCAGACGCGCTGTATGGCTCGCACGACCACATCATTCTTCTTATCGGTCGTATAGCTGACTTCACATGTCGCGACCGAGAGCGAAAATTGAGACAAGTGAGAGCTGATGGCGGTCAATGGAGACCTAGGCCTGGAATGCCCGGTGGACCACCAGTAGGCATGGGAAGAGCTCAACCACCAACACCTGCTGCTCAAGGTGGGCCTCCTTCTCAGATGCAAGGAACACATCCAGGGTGGGCAGGAGGTCCTCCGCCTGGATGGAAAGGCCCACCACCAGGTTTTGGCCCACCCCAAGGTAGTCCACCAACCCCAAGAGAAAGTCTGTCCACTGCACCGCCATCCGCGATGCCAAACTTCTATGGCATGGCACCCGCTCGACCACATGCACCAATTACTGCGCACTACGCAAACCCCAATTACGAGCGTTCGCCACCAACACCAAACATACCTCTCCCTCAGTACGCTGACCTGCCATCTGCATACGAAAGTGCAATCAGGGAGTGGGAAAGTATAAGCGCTGCCCATGCGACCGTCGCCCAAATCCTTGCTAGTAACGATGCATTTGCACCATTGCCTGCAGAGCTACAGGTCATCCCACCTGGTGAGACCAGCACAATGACGCCCTTCGGCCCAGCTCTTGTTCATCGAAGCTACGACATAAGTGTCCTGTGGACACTGCTTCATCTATCCAAAATAGTCCTCCTACGTTCCCACCCTGCAATGCCCCCAGCGGCCATGATGGCTGCAGGTGTCTGTGCGCAAGCAACCGGACCGTATGCGACGCTTATCGGCCGTATAACAGCGGGTATGCAATTACCCATGGGTGAGGACCTCTCTCCATTCTTGGGTTCCGTGCTTCAGGAATCAACCGTATCATTGTTTTTTGCAGGTGTTCAGTACCAAGATCCTGCACAGCGCGAGTGGACCATCACCCGTCTTCTTGAGATCGACCGACGTACAGGCTGGGCGTCGGCAGGAGTCATTGCACGCGGAGTGGAGACATCTTGGGAGAAGGCTGCGGAAATAGGAAGGGGGCCACCATACAAACGTAGAACCAGGAGAGTGGGTGAAGAAGGGCCGTTGGTGCTGGAGGAAGAAGAGGGTACAAGTCCACCGAGCTGGAGACGTAAAGAAGGTGATACTGTAGGGAAGGGATCCCAGATGCAAGAACCAGGAGAGCAGAGCGAGTCTGAGAAGCGGTTTTTGGTGAAATCCAGAATGGTAAACTGGGCGAAGAATGTGTTTGGTACGGAAGAGGATCTCCGAGCTGGAATGGAAAGAGTCGGACTTTAGCGAACTGGGGAGAAGTGGAAAGGATCAAAGAGGATCGAGAGACTAATGAGAACCAAAACTGAGCAGAGACGATGATCATGGGGCAAAGACCTTGACAGTTGCGGACCCCCACACGAAAATTCAGAACAGACTCCATCTCGTCGCAATCGCAAACCCGAATGGAGCTCATAGCAACCGGTCGATATATTTCGATCTGATCCGAACATGCAGCGGGCCTCAGACATATCACACATCGTCACGTATTGCACAAAGGTGCCGATACAGACGCAGCATCAGTATACCACTTCTCGGCTCTTTCCAAACGTGGAGTCGCCGACACCCCTACTGCCTCAATTATTCCAAGGACGGAAGAGAAATGTTTCGCTACGGCGCCGCGAAATCTCATCTCTCATCTCAAATACCACGATATCTACACTTTCATGACCATTGAATAAACCTCGCGCCTTCTAATACCGAAGGCAGTAGAACGCTCCGTATCATGTTTCCTGCAGATCAGTCACGGCCTAGGAGTTTGAATGACGACAGTAGACTTAGCAGCACTATATCATACCCGCTCCCAAAACAAGTGCTCGGAGCCAAAATAGATTTTGTACAGTTTCTCACAAATGTGCTATGCTTCTCCAACATGTGATGTCTATGAAAATCGAACCTACGTGTAATCGTAACCAGACTAGGCCATCCAGAGTGACCTCTCGCATTGAAACCTGCCGATGTCTTCAAAACTCCAGAACACCTTTCCTGAATAGCCTATTTTTTCCCTATTTTCTCGTACACATCTAGAAGAACCACCATAACAATCCTCCAGCCCCACTAGCCAGAATCCCCGCCCAGAACACTTTATCTGCCATATTCTCGCTCTTCCTGAACAGTACCTCGTGATCGATGGGCAACCCGCGCTTTGCCTTTGCCGTGGCGGTTGCGGTGACGAGTGGATTCAACGTGGTTGTAGGATGCATCTTGGGTGTGGTGAAGGCGATGTACATAGGCATCATAGGTGAGCCGTCGAATTTGTAGAGATTGAGGCGCTTGATCTTGCGATAGTCGTCTATACGGACCTCGTAGCGCTGAGAGATGTGTCAGTGAGGCTTGAGTGCTGAGACGTGTGGAAAAAGTACTTCGAATTTTTCAGACGCATTGTAACGCGTGTAGATCGAGTTGCTGTACTGACACGGGTCGGAGTACATCTGACGGCCATCGACTTTGATGGGTGTGAGTTCCAAGGACCCATCGGCGAGTTTCTTGAATTTGCCGTGTTGCCATTGGATTACACCTTTAGGGCATTTTGGGTCCGTCGCTGAGGGCTTGTTAGCACCACATGCCACATTTACTCTGCTTCCAGCTATGGTTTTACAGTACTGCAGGCGAGAAAAAGGTGTTAGACATACGGTTTGCAACAGCCCGGTAGTAGGATTCCTCGTAGAATCCATCCGCAGAGAAGGAGTAACTAATGCCGGTATGTTTTGGCTCAATGAAGTGATCGTTGACAGGGTCATAGAAACCCTATTCTCGCAGTTAGCGCTGCAATTTGAATCATTCTATTTATGGAGCTTACGTCGCCTGTGAATGTCGAATTCGATTTGCTGCTCCATGTGCCAACCAGGTCTGTGAAGTCTTGCGCCTGCGCGTACATCACCGCGCCTGCGAGCAGCAGCGCTGCCTTGAATGACACCATGATACCTCTCTTCTATGCGTATTTAAACGAGTGTGAATAAACAGACAGTGTGGACGCGCGAGACTGAGGGTGCGTGGGCGGTAGTTGTGGTGTTGGATGTTGAGTGTTGAGGTTGGCGGCTGCGTTCCTGGATATCGAATGCAGTCGCAAAGGAGGCGGCAAGAATGGCAGGGGTATCGACCGGGGTCGGTTAGCTGCAGATCACTGGCGCTATCAGCATCATTGCCCGCACTTTAGCACGAGCCGTTTCAAGTGCTTGTGTTAAACAGTATTTGTGCTTATCGATACGCATCAAGCTCGTCTTTATTTCATTAAGCTACGAAGTCCTTTTGTTACTTCGACATAAAGACGAGAGAGCACATCGGCTGTTACTGCTTCTGGTGTGTTCGTCGACAATCACAAAAGTATACACAATGGCCGCCGTTGTCGCAGTCAAGAGGGAGATGAGGAAGAAAATTAAGGAGTTGTTAAAGGATGTCTCTGATGTCTCAGCTGCTACACAGAGTAAGTCTGTTGGATTTAATATGTCGATACAGCTTGATTGATCATTCTCAGCGACAAATGCAACCAAAACCTTGCTATCGATGCCAGAGTACAAGGCAGCCAGACGGATAAGTATTTACTTGTCTATGCCTACTGGTGAGATCAATACTTCGAGCATTGTGCGTGATGCGCTGGATCAGGGCAAAAAAGTCTTCATCCCTTACACGTACAACTCAGATAAGCCTATTGACGGTCAACCCAAGTCGATCATGGATATGGTCGAGCTGTTTTCCATGAAGGACTTTGAATCACTTGAGGCTGATAAATGGGGCATTCCCACACCCAGCAAGGACTCAATATCATCACGTGCAAACTGCTTCGGTACCACTGGTGTCACGGATGGCAAAACTCAGAATATCACTGACAGCCTGGATCTGATCGTCATGCCTGGTATGGCATTCGACTCAAGCTTTGGTCGCCTCGGTCATGGTAAGGGCTTCTACGACTTCTTTCTGAGTCGATGTCACCAAGCGGCGCGCATGCCTTTTCGAGGTAAGAATTATTGAAATTCGAACATGGCTGATGGGCTAACTAACCACATCCAAGTCGGTCTGTCTCTGACCGAGCAGCTGCTCCCACCAAACGAATCAGTCCCTATGGACCAGTCCGACTTTCGTCTCGATGCCCTGATAACCGGCGACGGCGAGCTTCGCCGCGCATGATTCAAAGCACCCCAGCCAGGCTTGTCTTCATCCAAATGTAATCGCTCCCCCACATAGCATCTTTGCATATATCAATCTCGGCGTTGTTATTGTACAGTCGAAATTGCGGATTGAGAGGTATCAAAGCCAGTTCATAGCGTTCGTGATCATTGTATTTGCTGGATGAGAGAGATGTTGTCGCCCTTTAGCAGGATCTGGCCAATCTTGCGCCTTTCTTCCGGTGTGCCGTCCTTCTTTGCGATCGTAACTTCTACGGCGTCGTCAATGACGAGGTTCATGAACTCGTCGAAGCCCTATACCACATTAGTATTCAACACAACACACCCAAGAGACCATTGACGCGTACCCTAAGCTTGCCCTCAATACGCAACCCCAAGTTCTCGTACAACCATACCGAGATGGTAGCACGTGACTGTAGGAGCTTGAAGATGAAGTTGATAGGGGGAAGGAGGACTACAAGTATGTCAGTATCTTAGCTTTTAATGTAATGCGCTCATTGATTCAGTTATACCTTTTCCTCCACCACGACCTAGGGTTGTTAGCTTTATTTCTAGAGCTCAAATGTCGCTGATCTTACCACCACGATTCATATTGAGAGGTTTTGTTGGTATGCTTGGGCGATCCCAGGAATGTGCAAAGTCTAGATGTGAGGGTGCTGCGGTGGGTCGTCGGAGGTGCAGCTGTGAGTTCCGCGAGCAATTTGGGAAAGTGACAAGGCTGGCCTTGGCAGGCAGGTGCGGGCGCGAGATCGCCGGTCCGTCACTTTATGCAACTTCTCATCATACCCCAAGCAAACATACAAAAACGCCCCGCGCATATAGCTCGCTTGCACCCCTCCATCGACCACTACTACCTGGGTCCAAAAACTTCACCGGTACATGAAGAGACACGCTTAATACCCCGCCGTCGTCTCCCCACCACGCTCTTTACGCTTCCTATCCCCCCACCATCTCCTCGGATCACCGCTCGTCATGGCTACAAATGGCGCCCAGCAGGTTTATGAGCCTGTTTTAGCTGCGCATAATGTCATGCAGTCAGGCTCAAACCGCGCACAGAAAGAGCAGGCCCACGAATTCTTGGAGAAGTTTCAGAAGTCGGTACGTTGGGCATAGGCGAGGTTATGGACAGACAGGGCTGACGGAATGGGTGATAGCAAGAGGCATGGACAACAACGTTGGCTATGCTTGAGTCAAGCTCGGTGGATGCTGCAGCGAAGCTTTTCGCTGCTACCACCTTGAAAGGCAAGGTATGTTCTTGCAACATGTGAGTATATTATTCTGTTTCTGACAAGGCCAGATTGTATACGACCTCCACCAAATTCCCCGCGAACAGCTACCAGAACTTCGAGCCTCTATTATGAGAAACTTGACTGTCTTCCATGCTGGACCTAAGCCCATACGATTGACGTTGTGCGTCTGTTTGGCGAACTTAGCAATACAGATGACAGAATGGAAGGATGTCCTCACAGACATCGTCAGCGCTCTTGGGTCTGACCCGGCAACATTGCCTTGTGTCTTGGATTTTCTCCGCGTCTTACCCGAAGAAGTCACGCATGGACGAAAGATCGCACTCACAGTACGTCCGGTCGACCTTCAACCTACCTCCAGCCTACGGCACCTTCCTACGGTCCCGACATATGATATTAGAGTCAGAGTCTAATGTTTGGTGGTCAGGAACACGAATTGATTATGAGGACGGCCGAGTTGATTGAGGACAACGCTGAGCAGGCCTTGAAGCTCCTCGTCACGTATGCCACATCATCACGTAAGTGGACTACATGTTGTAGTAATTATTTTCTTTGGTCTGGCTGACAGGCATAGCGGCGGCCGCCCGAAACCCTCAACTGTTGAACTGCATCACATCCTGGATGCGCGAGATACCACTCGACTCGATCCTGAATTCACCGCTTCTAGCGATTATTATCAACGATCTGAATTCGGACGATGATGCGTTCGAAGCTGCTGTTGAGTGCCTCAGTGCGCTCATTGCAGAGACGAGAGACGTAGATGAGGCTATGCAGTCTATTCTAGTCTTGTATCCTCAGGTGATCGCCCTTCGACCCAAGCTCGCTCAGGCCGCACAGGAGGAAGAGCCGGAGAAGTTCAAGGGCATCGCCAGAATATTTGCAGAGGCTGGAGAGTCGTGGGTGCTTCTGATTGCACGACTTCCGAGCGACTTCCGGGCTCTTGTCGAAGCTGTCCTCGAGACTGCAGCGCTTGACAAAGAGCGAGATGCCATCTCTCATACCTTTAAGTTCTGGTACGACCTGAAGCAATATCTGACAATCGACAAATACGCTCCAGCTCGCATGCAGAACTTGGACATTTACTCAAAGCTGATCGACATCATGATCGGCCACCTAGAGTATCCCAGGCCTGAAGGTGGTGATGAAAAAGATCTATTCGAGGGCGATCGTGAACAAGAGGAGAAGTTCAGAGAGTTTCGTCATCAAATGGGTGATGTTCTCAAGGACTGTTGCGAGGTCATGGGCGTTACGGAGTGCCTCCAAAAACCTTACGATCTCATCCAGCAGTGGGTGCAGACCTACGGATCTCAAGCTTCGTCTAACAGTGTGCCGGAATGGCAGAAGCTTGAAGCACCACTATTCGCTGTCAGGGCAATGGGCCGCATGGTACCTCCGGATGAGGATGTTATGCTTCCACGTCTCATTCCGCTTATTGTTTCGATACCCGATCACAACAAACTTCGCTTCCAAGCTGTCATGGCTCTTGGAAGATACACAGAATGGACAGCCCAGCACCCGGACACGCTGCAGCCTCAATTGGACTATATCATGGCCGCATTCGACCACACCACCAAGGATGTCATTCGGGCTGCCGCACTTTCGTTCAAGTTCTTCTGCAACGACTGTGCCAGCTTGCTCGTCAACTTCATCGTCCCCCTACAACAATTCTATGCCAAGCACTTGAATCAACTACCTGTCAGTAGCCAGGAAGAAATCACGGAAGGTGTTGCTTCAGTGGTTGCGAAGGTACCAGTCGACCAGCTCTACCCTACGCTCAAGCTATATGTCGACCCAGTCATGCAAAACCTGGCCACTATTGCCAATCAAGCCAAGGAAGAGCCAGAACAAAAGCTGCTTGCAGACAAGATCAATCTGGTCACGATCTTCATTGAGTTTGTGCAACCTGAGGTACCGGCCGGTCAGGAAAACCCAGCAGTCAAGTACTGCCAGGAGCTTTTCCCATTGCTCGGTAATCTAATTACGCACTTCAATCAGAGCGTACCGATCTTGGAACGAGTCTGCCGCTGTTGGCGTTATATGGTGTTATCTTATCGGACTGATATGCGCCCTCTCCTGCCCGAGCTTGCAACAAGACTAACACAAGGCTTTGACGCATCAAGGCAAGGCTGTTTCCTGTGGGCGACAGCTGCCATTGTACGCGAATTTTCACAAGGAGTGGAGCAGGTGGACACTGGGTTGGCCAACGATGTGTACCAGTTCTATGAGCAGCAAGCAAGGACCTTTTTAAAGATGCTGAGCGACGTCGTGCGACCAGACGAGCTCCCCGATCGTAAGTTTCTGACAATGATCAGACAGCAAACAACTACTGACTACGTCACAGTGATTGAGGACTACTTCCGCCTGGCTTCTGACATGGCTCTTTACTTCCCCTCTGACTCCATAATGTCACCTCTCATGGAAACCATTCTTCTGGCGGCTTGCAACGCCCTTTCATTGCTCAAGGAGGAGCCTATCATTGCAACACTTCACTTCCTTCGCGATCTTCTTGGCTATGGCCGCAATGCTTCTCCATCGTCCAGCTTCGATCAAACGAGGCACGAAGTGCCTAAGCAACTTCAGGACCGAGTTAAGCAACTGGTCTTGACTGCTGGTGAGCTTCTGGTCCAGCGCATCATGACGGGCATGATGTACAGTTTCCCTGAAGGCTGCTTTGCAGATTCTTCTGGGGTACTTCTCGACCTCTTCGAACTCATGCCTGAGCAGGTCGCCTCATGGGTCGCTGGTACTGTCGGTATGCTGCCGCAAGGTAGCATCACACCTCAGGAAAGCGAACGCTTCCTCAACAACATTCGTCAACGTATCCAAACTGGTGATGTTAGGATGATAAGAACAATCCTACAGGATTTTACGACCAGCTACCGTCGCCGTAATGTTGCACCCAGGGAGGGTTTGGGCAGACTGGAGGCTTCCCGCTTCAGGTTCTCTGGTTAGATGCCAGATTCCCCGACGCGAATCCTTTTCAAAAATGCGGGCTGTGGGGAAGGGCATATATAAGATTGAGTGATAGCGTGTACATCAGCACGGCAAGTTACATTTGAACTGTATTAAAGGCATTGGGGCATTAGCATGATGGAGCGATGGGATAGGATACCTCTGGGCGATGACATTTCGAAAGACGGACGGGCGGGTTTTATACTACATTTCACATCTTCATTAGATACTGCTTGCTTGTCTATATTGTGCTATCGAAAGAAAAAAAATACCAATCATTGATATTTCATTCCTGCTTAGTCTTGTAGGCGCACTAAAGGCCCAGCCGGTCTCCGTATTATTCCAATGGGTAAATAGCAGAGATGTCAGCAATCAGTTGATTGGCAGGCCTGTTTCCTGATCGAGCGTAGCAAAGACCACTCTCTGTTCAATGATACGCTTAAATAGGAAATAGGCCGGCCGATCAACTGATTGTTGACATCTCTGGTAAATAGCGTGACACTTTGTACTCTATACGCCCGGACTTCACGTCAGATCACGCGTTCGATCTGGGCTTCGTATAACAAGAGGTGCTCTTTCTCCGAAGAGATATGCGCTGAGTATAGTCAGGGTTTGATGGCCCCAAGTGAGCTACGATGGCTGTCAATGAAAACAGCCAATAGTCTATCAACTGATGTAGTTGGTGCGAGAGGGCATATTATAAGATGGGTTGTAAGGACTCCATAAATATCTGTATGAGAAGAATGCATAGTGGGGTGGATTCGCAAGTTGTAGGAAGGGCTTTTTTGGTTATTGAACTCTCCGCTACATTTGTGCTATCAGCACATGAGGACTCCATACCAAGCTCTAGCTGTAGGTTGCAACGAGTGGGGTCTTCAGTCAATGGACTCGCCTGATAGCGATTACAGGAAATAGGCTATGGGGTTCATCGGTGAGGTCGTCTAATGAGAAAGAGATTTGCCGTCTGAGTCAAAGGTTCCCCATTTTCCTAAACATGCCGTTGTATCAGACCCCAAAGGTCTCTCTGGGTTAGATGGTTTGGTGTTCACAAACAAGGAAACGGTTCGAAGTATTCTATAAAGTAATGACACAATAATAAATAAATAAATAATCTGGAATTTTAAGTGCTACCGAGCGCTATATAAGCGTGCTGACACTGTAGAGACTACATTACTTTGTTAAGGGCAAACAGAGCTGCTGTGACACAATAATAAAGAGTTTCAATTGAGCAGTCCTAGCGAACAGGTTGGGAATTATAGCCTAGACTCTGACGTATTGAGAGAAGAAACTACTCAACCTTGGAGTAATGGCACAATCCGTTAATCTCCTTTTTGTCATTCTTTATCGCGAGGAGACTCACACGTTCCGTTTGCTTCATATATTACAGGTTCAAAAAGAAACTTTGCTAGGAGCTCACAGATTTAATAAGAGGATCAAGTCTGCAATCGTCTTACAAGACAGCCGGGTCATACGCTCCTCTAGTCCTAATACGATCGACCATCCATTCTTCTCCACGCATTCCTCTGTGGCCACGGGGATCATTCTTGATTTCGTGTACATTTTCTGTGGTTTATCAAACAGGACAAATGCGCCAAGTTTCTGGAAGGGTCCTAGAGTACATAGACCTTTTTTGTTAGGCTGGTATGATTTGGGTGCTTCGCGGTCCAGCGTCACATTTTTCGATCAAGATTCATAAGCGATTGCAGAAGGACCAATTCAGGTACTATTATTGAGATCTGGATTATTCACGCTTTCTAATAGTATAACAGTCTCGGGTGCGTCCTTGTTTTATGACACCAAGTAACACTCATCGATGTCGAGCTACTTCGTGCATGCCTGACTCAATAATATTTACGTTCAAGGTACTTCATGTACTTGCCCCTCCCCTGTTCGGTGCGCATACTTCGTCGTCTCGGGTAGTTCGTTCCTGGCCGCGCACCCGTCAACCTCAGCTCTTCCCATCCCCACCGCCGGCAGGGTGTTATGGTATTGTGTATGTGGAAGGTCTGAGCTATACACAGGCGCAGCGTTGTAGTGAATATCATGATGCTTCTCGGTACCTTCAGCAGGATTCTGATTCTTACGTCGCCACAGGAACATAGCGCCAGCAATAAGAGCGACGCCCGCGAGACTACCAACTACAGGGCCAGCGATCCAAGCCTTACTTTCTCCGCTGTCTGAGGAAGAGGAAGAGGAACTCGGGTTGGAATTGTCAGGTGCAGAGGAGTTGGATGAGGTAGGTATGGAAGAGCCGATGAGTGCGGCGAAAGTCGCTGATGCTTTGTCGCTGATGGTAGAAGTTGTATTTTGCAAATAGCAGTTCTTGAATCCGTTTGAAAGGGTTGAGTCAAATACTATACCCACGCACTTGTCCGTTGTGGCACATGAGTCCATGCATGAAGTTATGTTTTGCATGTGTATAGAAGTAATGTTTGTGCCTTCGTTGAGCTGACCGCATTGGATTTCAAAATTGCTGTTGTTCTGCGCCGCATAATTCTTTGAAGACGGGCACTCAGAATCGACATGATCGAAGCTCGTAATAGTTACAGAATGTAGAATGCCGTCTTTCGTTGGAGGGGTACTAACGGTGTTGTCGCTGAAACCGGTTTTGGGCCAGCAGTTCGCAAACCCGATTTCATAGCCGGGATTCCAAGATACGCCTTTGCAGAGAGGACTTTGATCTACGCAGATGCGCACGCATTCTTCCAGGGTCTTGGTGTGGTAGAAGCCGATGAAGTGCCCGTCGAGGTGTTGTCCGTCCCAGCATGGCTTTGGGTATCCCGACCAGCAAGTGTCATAACCACCGATGACTTTATTGCATTGTACTGTGTATCCCAGTCCCGGAATACCATCGAGTGTATGGGTAGAAAGGTCGGCTTCGGGGCAGGTGGTAGAGATTTTGTCATATGTGTTGGAAGCAACAAGAGCAGAATGTGTGCCGTCGGTAGAGTCTTTCATACTGCTTATGCTGGTGGTGCTGTTACGTATCCAACATAGCTTATCTTCTCGCCATACCACACCATAGCATCCTTCACTATTGCCCCAGTATCGCGAGCAATGCTCCATACAATCGACCATAGAAGATGACGTGAACGGGCCATAGGCATCTGCGGAAATTAGTTCCTATAGTTTGGATCGATTTAGAACGTCATGGCGCACCATTGAAAGGGTTGTTGTGCTTGCAGTATGTTGTAAAGCTCATGCCGTTCTTCGATGTGTACCCATCCGGACAAGGCGTATCGTCACGTACTTCGAGGTGGCGATTTAAGACCGGCTCTGCGATCACTATAACGCATCAGTCTTACTCTTGTGTTCTGCTCTCGTGCTGATCTTGTCAACTTACACGGCGTCGCAAGGGCGGCGCTCGCCCAAATCAGAACCAGCAGGTCTCCGGTTGACAGCTTGACCATGGTAATCCTTCTCTCGACGATCCTAGCAGCAGAAAACGTATGAAGCGTGCAAGCTATGGGAGGAACTGTGGACCTTGGCAGGAACAGCCAATATGACAGACGACAAATGTCTACGGAGCTTTTTCAGGAGTATGATCATGTCTGTTTCCAGGCTGATCAGAAGAAGCATCCTCAGGCGTCCCACTACATAGCAAGGATGGATCCCCATTAAACTCAAGCCTATCATACCATTGCTTGTCAGAACAAAGATTGACGTCCAGCCATATATCCCCGTTTCCACAAACCGAGCAGGGCTGAGCAGGGCTGTTCAGGCTCGAATAAATTTGGTTGGTTGAACACTTTCGTCGAATAGCCCTGCTGACCTTTGCCCAATATTATGCAAATATGTTCGATCAGGCTTGCAGGGGATATCAAAATCTGTGTTGATTGGCGAAATGCTGACCGAATGTCGATCACCAATATGAGATTGTGAACCCATAGGAACCCACAGCCTGTATTCATAGGAGACGAACACCAAAATCATTCATCTGCGCTCTCAGTACCTTCGCACTGACCGCAGATCCAAACTGCCGTCTTTGGCGACATGTAAGAGCCCAGCAAGTTGTGGGTTTTGCACATTGTAATCTTCCAGGTGCATCCTTCGAACAAAGACCCAAGTAAGCGCGGTTCCTACGGCCTTATTCAAGCCAATGGGAGCATTCTTGGTCAGGGACTGACCCGGTCGGGCGGATTCGCAGAAAGCTATTTTTGTTCACACGTTGCTTGCTGTTCTTTGACCTTTGATGGATACATGCTACACAGCCTCATTAACTTCACAGTAGCGGGTCGGAATGAAAGTGACTGCAAATCAAGACTAATCGAGAAAGCTGTTGTTACTGGCTTTGTATAACGCAAATGTCGTTAAAGATGGGTACTGCACAAGTAACAGAAAGGATTCGTCGGAAAGATTGACATCGAGGTATCATAGCAACCTCAAATCGAATCGCGTCTAGACACAGTTCTTCTCGTTATAACATGAACTTGCATTACCACGCTGATATGTGAAGTCAGCGCGTAGGTATCTAATGCATCCTGAACGCCACCCATGATTTTTCTATCTGTCACTCCATGAGACGATAGGCCAAAACAAAGACAGAACAACATAGCATCGCTCATCGCCTGTTGGTCTTTCCGATACCACGCTTTCCAGCAGTCTGCATGTGCGTTAGTGATTATTACACTCCGATTTTGTGGAAGCAGGCTTACCAAATGCTTGATCAAAGATCCGGTCTGATGCCTGTCAGCCTCACCCTGCCTGGCCATCCTGTTCATCTTCTTCTGCGACAACTTGGCCATCTTCTCCGCCTTCGTGGCAGCTTCTTCATTCGTAACACCGTCAGTTCTCCTGTTAGTGCTCTGGCTGCGGCCCCTCATCTTAGCCCTCTCAATCGCATTCATAGGCTTGTCAATATCCATAGCATCGCCATCAGCAGCTGGAGCACGAGACCGGCTGCGTCCACGAGCCTCTTCTGCGCGAGCTGCTATCTTTGATGTGTCGTGGCCAAGGCTCTCGAGATGAGACTCCATCTTCGACAGCTTAACGGCCTTAGCCGTCCTGGGAATGACAGCCCTGTTCTTCAGGCTCTTGCGCATCTTTGCCTCGTTACGGATGAGTTGTCTCTTCTCGCGGATGAGCTCAGCCTTGTACCTGATGTCTGCCTCCTCGGCATCCTCAAGGTCCTCCTCTGAGTCGTAGTAGCCTTCGGCCTCGAGTTTCTCCTCTTCAGCCTCAAGGGCCTCAAGCTTAGCCTCGATATCAGGGTCAATGAAGTCATAGACATTCTGACCCTTAAACACCTCAGGAATGCGATCGTATTTCCACTCGTCATTCTCGAGTAGATAGTTCTTGCGGAGGTCAATGTTGTAAACACCAGCTCCACCTTCCTGTTCTTCCAAGTCGCGCTCAAGAAGGATTCGATCTGGGTCGTCCTTGTCGTACTTCTTCTTGGTAAGAGCTGCCTCTGGAATGAAAGTCTCACGAGTGACTCCACCGAGAGGCTGAGCAACATGAATACGGCGAAGCAATTCTCCGAGGCGGCCAGAAGGCTCACCTGAGCTGTTTGTACCAGCCTTAAGCTTCTCTGCGTTACGGGCAGCAATTAAACGGTCGCAGACCGAGTTTCGCACTGCCATGACACCTTCCATTGTGTTGCACGAAAGCTCAAGCATCTCTACCTCACCAGACTTCAGCATACCCTGCAACTGTGCCTGTGTCTCCGGATCCAACTGTTCAGGGCGCATGAGATCGATCTTGTTGATGACGATCGAGATAAGCTTGTTGGCGAACAAGGGCTTGATGTTGTTGAAGAGGGCAATCTGCGAAGCAACGGAGTAGCCGCACTGCTCACTGAGATCCATGAAGTAAAGGATATGAGCGCGGAGATGGGCAATGGCACAGATAGACTGATGTTCAATAGTGTTCATCTCCTCGAGAGCGTGATCGAGAATACCAGGTGTGTCAACCGCCTGGAATCTCAACATCTTGTAGTCACTGATCTTCTTGTTAGGTGGTCTCGCTGGTGTACAGTTTAGCTGGGACTTACAAGTGACCAACGTAAAGACTCTTGGTTGTGAAAGCGTAAGGTTGGACCTCAACGTCTGCGCGTGAGATGTTCTTCAAGAAAGAAGACTTGCCAACGTTGGGGAAACCAGCAATTACGAGAGTACGTGTGTTAGGATCAATCGAAGGAAGACGACCTAAATGTTGCCTGACCTGCTCAAGGTAGACAAGCGGGTCCTTGAGCCTCTTACAGATTGTTGCCATGCGACCCAATGCCGCCTTCTTCAGCTGCTTGCACTGGAACAGCGACTGTCCGTACTTCAGGAGACGAACATAGTCACGAGCGACAGTTTCGATGAGAGACTTGGCCGTCGACAGCTGGCCAAGCGCAATACGGAAATGGTCCGCATCGTAGAGAGTGTTGAGCAAATCGCGGTGAAACGGATGGATGTCCTGCAGGCGAGGGAATGCATCGATCGTTTGCGTGAGGCGCTCGGTAAAAGTCTCGGAAGTGTACTTGACCTTACGAGTGTAGAAGGCTCGGATACGGCTAATCTTGAAGCCTGCACGAATCTGCGTTCGTGTAAGTAATGTGCGCCGTGAAGGACTTGCGATATTGTCATACCTGGGTTGGAAGACGCCTTTGTGTCCTGGACAAGACAATGTCCAAGAACTCCTGGCTCGTAGGCACAACGGGGATGTCTTTCCACTGGGTCTTCATTTTGGCAGCGGCGTGAAAGGCTGTTGTCGAACGCTCTGCAAAAAGTCTCAGGAACGATATCGATAGCGCCTAACTTTTTCTCGAGTGGCACTTCCCCACTAAGCGGGCTAGCCAAGATTTCGGGGTCCTCCAGCCGAGGTGGGGCCGCCCTTCATGTTGCTATACATTCAGTACAACTCCGTCCACGAGTACAATCATTACCAACGTATTTATCTGCAGTGTACGAGATAAGAAGCCGAATGTGTGTGTTATTTGGTGTCCTGGGCTATAGAAGTGACTGGATGTAATCCCCGTGCTGTTTACAAATATGGGCTCTAGGCCTTGCCTTACCGGATTGAGATGATGAACAATTTCAATCCGTCCTCATATTGCATTGCTTTGTCTATACGCCCCAAGGCTCCATCCTCGAAGGACACAGCTACCTGGCCAAAAAAAAAACTCAGCGCCCATGCTATATTTGTACCTCCAACATCAGGGTCCAGTTACAGGTATGCTCTGGTGTTGTTACATGACCACGTCCTTAGTGTGTGCTAATTCTATGGAGATAGCATTTTCCAGGGCTCCATTTCGTACTCGCTCGGCTCTGTTGTTTTTAATCTCGAAGCTCGAGCCCTTGATCCTCGGTTCTCAATCATACCGTCTCCGCCCTACGAGTTCAGGTAGTTGCGGATAGCACCCTGTAGTTTCCCAGCACCCTCACCAAGCATGTTTGATAGGTTCTCGAGATCGTCACCAGCAGTGATACCAAATTTACGCACAAAGTCCTTGGCAGCGCTTTCGAGGTCACCATAGTCATCTTCGGGAATGTCATCTTCGGGACGGCCAAAGTAAGCGTTCGATGAGATAGCAGATGCGCCCTCGAAGCCTGTGAATTATCAGCAAACACGTCAGCAGGAAGAAGTTTGAACGTATGCTTACCTGACAATCGCTCTTTCGCCTGTGCGCTTGCCGCAGGATCGTAGTTGTTTCGCCCAAAGAACTCGTCGCTAGATATGCCCTTTTGTGCACCGAATTTTTCGCGTGCATACCTCTCGCTATCATCTTCTGCTGGCTTGCTCACGCTGCCAAAGCCACCCATCTTCTTTGCTGGTGCTGCCTTCTTAGCTGCACCAACTTGTCCAAATCCAAGGCGTGCAACGCCCATGCCCAGTCTCTCTGTATCCGCATCCCAGCGATCTGGTTTGGCCGTTGAACCAAATCCTCCGCGAGCTGGCGATACTGGCGTGGGAGCTGCGATGTTTGAGGCTTCAGCAACTTTGGGTTTTGATGTAGAAACTGCCTCTGCAGCTTCGGCGTCTGGATCATAGCCTAGTTTTTCAATGCGCTCAGCTTCCTCCCTTGCTTTGCGCTCGGCTTCCTCAAAGTCCAGGCCTCCATCTGCAGCAACTACCTTCTTAGCTCCCAGTCCCTTCTTCTTCGCGCCCAGAATGTTCTTCTTAGGCGCAGCGCCCGCGGCGGTCTTGCGTACTGAAGGCTTTACAACAGCGGGCGTAGTTGTTTCTGCTGCAACAAGTGGCGACTTTGGACGTTCTGCTCCGTTGCCCATGGTGCTTGGCTTCAGGAAGGGTGACTGTGCGCGCGGTGTACCAGTTCGCGAGGGAGGGTTTGAGGGTCGCTTGACAGTGGGCTTATCCCACGAGGAGAAAAAGTCATCGTCTTCACCGGCGGGTGTGTTGTTTTCGCTACCAGCAACATCGGGAACATCTGTGATCACAACCTCTTCGGGGTATCTGAAGCCAAACTGTTAGTACTGATGTCACCCGTTTACGATGGATGAACGTACTGCCTAGCATCGGCAGTGCATCGCCTTTGAAGCTCCTCCTTGTACTTCGTTGCTGCGTTGCTTGTGTACTTGGCCTTGGGGTCTTTGCTGGCAAGCGCAGCAGAACCACCATGTGATTGGAAGTACTTGGTTGCACTCTCATTACCTCCAACCTTCATAATCCTTAGTTGATCCCATTGCCAGACTGTATATGATTAGCAACTCCTCTCTGCGTATACTACTTCTCGTGTTCGATGTTAACGTACTATCGAGGTTTGTTGATCGCACGAAGGAGATGTGAACACCCATGTTACGGTGGTTCGAGGAACAATCGAGACAAAGGTATATACCGAATGGTACTGAGCTCCATGTTGGGTTCTTTGCGCCGCAGTCGAAACATATCTACATTGTATGTTAGCTATCGTTGACCGCCCCTCCCTGAATTGGGGGACGTACTTTGTTAGCGGGCTTTGCCTTCAATTTCGCAAAGATATTTTGCGACTGCGTCTTCGTAGCGAGCGCCATTTTGAAGATCTGGTAGAAATGCTACTGAAGTGGAGTATAAGAGGTCAAGTCGTGGTGGGGATATTTTGGGGACTTGGGAATGCTTGTCTGGCCGTTCCGACTGCTAAGGAGCGCACGTGCTTAGCGTATCAACAACACCCTGATCCAACGTTACTGCCCACTGACGAAAATCTTTGTGTCCCATGAACTTCAAGGAGGATCTCACGAATGAAATTCATAGTCAACACTTGCCAGTGATAACTTCTATATCACCTGCTTATCTAACATTCTTCAACGACTAACATCAAGCCAGTTTGTCGAGTCATGATTATCTTCTCACTGCTCATAAATCGAATCCCATCATCGAACCGCGTGACAGCTAGAGAGAGCTTTAAGGTCAAAGGTTCAGGCAGCAAATTATTCTGCTTCTTCAAACGTTCTGACCGCGTTCTTACACAGTGCCTACTAATCACGGACAGGTCTTCTCGTTTCACCGAAGACTTCACAAAGCATATGAGCGTACCAGGTCCACAGTACAAAGATGCCTGCTCGTTGCGGCATCGCAGTTGTTTTACACGCCAACCAGAAAACCAAGATCACCTTTACCTACGGTAATCAGGTTTTCGATGCCTGGGTCTTCACCTGCCATCCACATCTATAGGTACCGCCTCTTCCCGCCTCGAAGCCCCTCTCTACCCCGCTGGATTCTCTTCTTCTTCTTCACAGTGCTCTGTGGCTGTGAATCGTACTGCCGCTGCACCGGAGTGCATGCCCATGTCCCACTACCGTGCGAAACTACTAAAGCTCACAGCAGGCGTTGGAGATGTGTTGATTAGCCAGAAACACACACCCCTGGTGAACGTTATCGAGGATACATCGTCAGGCGTCCATGACAAAATAATTGCTCCGTGCGATTGGTGACTGGGTCGTATCATGAGAGCTGTACAAACAACTGCTGGGATGCTTCAGCTGCTCTCGCGTAAGATTTGGGAGATTCGGAGGAAGATGAGACCCTGCAGGGCTTGCAAGCTGGAATGGGTGGGAGGGTGCCGGATCCGTTCAATTTGTTCATGAACATACCAATCTTGCAGGAAGGAGAGGGTGCAAAAAAAGGTATTGGCTTCGAAGGGCCTCTGACAAAAGCCGGCAACTATGTGGTGTTTGAGGCGCTCGGGGATGTTGTAATTATGAGTGCTTGATATCAACAAGAAGAGCCCTGTTAATGCGCACCTTGAAGTCCTACGTGAGGTTGAGGGACTAAGCCTGTCTCAGATGGTCGCTGTTCAGTCGATCATTTCTGCAGGGCGCTTGTATTTTAGAATGTTGCTGGATTTAAGTTGAGGACTCGTGTCAGATCCTACATATTTGGCTAAACCACTGCACAAATTACACGAAAAGTACATTAACTGAATATTCAAGAATAATTCATGCCATAACAGAGACACTCTGATACATGCACCTCACACGCCCATCATAGTTTACAACACTCATTGGCTAGTCTGTGAAAGTGGCAATCCAATGCGTACCCGCCACAGCCACAGCTTAGCAGATGACGTAGGTGCTTGTGAGTAACGATGGATTGGCAAAGGCAACTTTCACAACGTGCCAGTCACAGGGAAATCCTGGAAATATCACGCGGTGTGGCGCAGTCAATCAGACCTCGTCACTTGAGTTTATTTGTTGCTTATTCTGCACACATACATCTCATCAACGGCCCTAGGCAGCAGCTTTGCGAACATTGTAGCGGACAACGCAAGACAACGATCAAAAGGAGATAGACTTGGATGCCACGTATTCCTGCTTGGAGATCGAACCCAAGATGCCACTGTGCATTAAACGCACTGTGCTAACCTACACCTTGTGACAAGATTCCAACTATTCAAGTCGCAAGATACCGCTACCCTCCTGATCTCGTAGCCATGGATATTCCTCGGGGCTATGCGATGCTTCCACTGAACGAAGGAGATTTACTCGACTTCATATACAACTACTTCAAGGCCGAGTACGCACCAATACGCTCGTTCTGGTCAACTGCAACCGCGGACCCGCGGCAACCGCAAAGATGGATCAACATGGTAAGCCATTTTAAAAGTTCCCTACAACATCAAGGTTATTGACATCTACGTAGGGCCATGAGCTCCAACCCCTCAGTATGCGACCAGCGAACGCTCAAGCTCAAAAAGATCTGGAATCTCTCGACTACTTCTCGCGAAAATGGGGCCTGGACTCTGTGTTTGTAGGAGGCTTGGTCATTCGCTTCGCAAAGTACGAACTGCATGACCGATTAGAAAAGAAGTTGTTCGAATGTGCACGCCTGGACCTGATGGTTCGCAAGTCTCTAAAAGAGAAGCATCTTATCGATGCTCTATGGCCGAGTCCAGCGCCACGAGGCGAGCCACAAGAGCTATTAGCGCAAGGTGTGCAAGTACGACGATGGTATGGCGACATGTTTGCCAAATACTTCACAGCTCTGCACTCAGTGGATGATTTCCAGCTTAGACCTGAGGTTGACCAGAGAATAAAGAGCAGTGGTACACTGATGCTGGTGCCCTTTGTTGATCATTTGCTGCTCGGGGACGTACGACCCATTACGCCAATTGTCGCTCGAGGAGTCGGGCATCTGAGCAACAAGTCGCTGGACAGCACAGGAAAGAGTATGGGTGATAGTTATGGAGAGCCCGGACGCTTTGAGATCAGATTTGATGCACCCGCTGAGCTCGCAGAAACGTATACAAAAAGTGTGGTGAGGCAGTGTCAGTGCATGAAGTGCGGTGCGAAGAGGGATGTTGAAGTTATGATTTCTGTTGATCCAAATCCGAATGGGGGAGGGAATGTCGGTGCATCTGCATCAAAGCAGTCAATCACAGCCAATGCAGCAGTTCAGAGACGACCCAAGCCCACAGAAAGACAAGAACGAAGGCAAGAAGAGGCCGCACCACAACAGCCACCGCGGCATCAACCCGAATCTCGGCCAGTAACACCAGAACAGAAGAAACAATGCCCGCGGTGCACCTTCCTGAACCATGCCGACTTGACTGCTTGTGAAATGTGTCAAGCCGACCTTCCAACCACCACGATCACAAAGCCCGCCAGCCCTTCCGTACCACGAACATTGCACTCAAACTCTGTATCTTCTCCAATACCCACTACCACGCTTGACCGAGTTGACGCTAAAGAACGTCCCCACCTGCCAAACCGCCAGAGCCTAAGCTCAACATTATTCTCTATATTCCCGTTCTCGCAGCAGCATCCGCAGGAGCACCACGCAAAGCTACCAGCGACACAGCGGACTGACGTAGCAGTTGCTACAAGCGAAATTACGCCTTCAAGATCAGAGCCGCAAAAAGCAACACAAGGGTTACAAAGACAGAAGAAAGCAGAACCGAAGCACCTCGCCAACACGACATCTTCATCAGCGCGAACGGCAGAGGAACCGCTGTCAGCAGAGGTTACAAAAGCGTTAACAATGACACCACCTCCTCGCTCTGCATCGCCAAAGGTGAATTTGATAGACGAGCAATCTGAGACCCTGCTATCAAAGGCACCGGAAATGGCGATGATGCCCCTCACGCCTCCACCTACGACATCGCAACAAAGTAGGCAAGTACCCATTGGCTTACCAAGTAATTTGATGGATGATTATGTGTCGGCATCACCGTCGTTCCCAGTGTCAGATGAGGAAGAAGATGCTGGATGGGGAGACTTAAGGAGAAAAGAATCGAACACGGTGAAGGAGGATACTAGTGATGAGGATAAAGAGGCAAAAAGAACACTAGTCGAACTTGATGCCGTGACGAGGGAAGAGATGGGTGTCTGGGGAGAGAGAGAGGACGAGTGATTATGAGGTACTCTTTTTTGTAGATGTATTCTAGTCCACAGGAACACTATCAATCGAGACCGAGTATCTTCAACATTATTGTTATATCACTCGTTCAGCCAGGAGATACTATGTGGTCATCAGAAAACTGGGTGGCCGCTTCGGTGCCATGAAGTAAACAACCTCCACTGCACGGTAGCATATTGCACCGGAAAGTCCTATAAACAATAGGCGAGTATGCTATAGACCCACACCCTTGAAAACAGCAATACCCTACCAGATGAGCGAGAGCTCATCGCGTCTTATATTGTCATAGACTCCCGTAGACGTTAAACCAAAAAACCAAACCAAGCCAAACCAGCAAGCGAGTACAACATGCCATTGTCCTAGGTATGCGACTTCTCTCTTCAACTTACATGACCTCAACTGCCTATCGGTACTTGATGCAGGAGAGGAACTCTCGGCACGATCTAAAAGCGCAATTCCATTCTGCTGGACGAACTTCTTCCAGTCGAGCAGCGGCTACCGAATCTGATACACCAGGACTTTCTTACTGTTTCCCGTCCTCACTTCTACGCTTTAATGTTTTTGCAAACTATTGTATTGTTGCCAGCTCGCCCCCTTCATTATATACACTCACCTCAAGACAATGTTTGGTGATTTCAGGAACACTACGGTGGGCTTATATATTGGTAGTGTGAAAATGTTCCCAGCAAAGGCAACCATGATTTTTATCAGCATGGAAGTTTGTTCTGACCCCAATGAAGAAGGAGGGGGGGGGGTCGTCGATTTTCGTGCCTCACTAGCTATGAATTGATTGATGTCAAGTGAGGCAGCACGCATGCGCTTCCTGGCACTCAGGTGGCCGCAATGGTCCGTGATACACACTATGCACTTCTGCATGACATCGAGCAATGGCTCGTTTTTGACTAGGGTTGGCTCCTGTTGACCTAATGTAGTATCTTCCCTGTTCATGCACTATCAGTCTTCAGTCCAAGGGCATGCGCTTTGTAAGACAGGCATCCCAAAGTGACACACCCGATACCGGCTAGATGATGGCTACAGAGAGATACGAGTTCGAGTCGCGCAATGTTCACCGCTCCTGTCTGTTCAGAACGATGCAATCCAGTCCCAGAAACCGATAAATTACATTGGGTATGTCTCTGGCTGACTGCTGACCTTGACGAGAATCCAACCTTTATTCCGCATTTTGTGCTTATAACGAGGCCTTGGATATCCATTCTTTCATGTTGTAACTGATTTGAATATGCATTATTTTGCGCCATCCATAGGTCTTACATAGATACACAATACACACCAACACATGCTCTTGAACTCAAGAAGCTGGATACCGCCCGTTCTAATCTTCGTGACATGTACTCACCGTTGACAGAAGTATTGTACAATGGGCAGGGCCCGCATGGAGAGTGGTGAGATGTACGCCGAATCGAACAAAAGTGATGCAAAAAGGTCGAACGTCGAAGATGAAAAGAAGAGGGAGTCGTGAATTCTCACATCGCTGTGTGGAGGACTAAATTGTTGCCTACAATTCGGCTGGGGCAGGCTCGAAGAAAACCTTGCGTGTGATCTGACACAATATTAGCATACGCTTTTCCGCCTGCTGCCAGATGAAACTTACAGCCCATCCTCCTGCCACGCTTGCGCAGATAGCTGCACTAATAGCCATCGGCCGTGTCCCCCTCGTGCTCTTGAAAAGCGCACCCGAAAGCGCACCAGCAACGATGCTGTTTGTGGGGTCGTGCTTGCCCCTCAGGGCTCCAATGGTGCTGTTTGTGCCGTTGTAGACCATCGCAATCACACCAGCGCTGTTACCCAGGAAGGGGCCTCGTCTTGTGACTGCGTTGAGAACACCGTTCAAACGCAACCTAGGTGGCATTGAAGCAGGGTTCTTCTTCAAACCCTCGGACAGACCCCACACACCGCCAATGGTCAGCGCAGTCAGATAACTGACACCAGTTCCATAGCAGAGGTCATCTGACCAGCCGCGGCTAGGGAGCGCGGAGTGGGCATCTGAAGGCGCGGAATCTTCGAGGGAAAGGTAGTCGAGGGTCTCCTGGTTCAGGCCGGCAAGCGGGTGTAGTTGCGACGGATCAAGAATGAATTCTGAGGGGGTTTGAATAGCTGTAGTGGGATCGAAAGGTGCAGGCGCTGATGGCGATACAAAGTTGTCATGTGGTTCTTGCGGTGATTGAGAAGCTGTCGTAGTCGACTTCTTGCCAGTAAGTACGTCCCAGCTGCTGAGGCATTAGTGAAGTTTCAATAACAGATTTTAATGTTGGTGAGGCGTACATTGCCATCTCGAAGATATTAGACTAGGATGTGATGTGGAAGTAGTAGAAGGTTGCGCCTTGCGATCAATCAGCTCGTGAGTATCTCCTAACGCCGCAAATGCGAAAAGAGAGAGACGAAAATGATTAGGAGATAGAAGCACACGGTGCACAGATGCGCAGGCGATGGCAGCTTGGGTATGGGTTGTTGGCGGTGCCGTTGTCTGGTGGTGATTGAACTTTTTGGCAGGAGTGACGATTAGACGCTAAAGCTAATCCCTGTTCATTCGAGAAGCGTCTTCGGAAGGAAATCGGAATGCAAGAACCACACAAGACTTATTCAACACCACACCAACATCACAAGAAAAATATACACAATGGCGCTTCCAGAATATAAGAAGAACTTCTTGGAGACATGCGTTTCGGCTGGCGCACTCAAGTTTGGCACTTTCACCCTCAAATCTAAACGTGTCTCACCCTACTTCTTCAATGCGGGACTCTTTCACAGAGCAGATCTGCTGCGATCCATGTCTTTAGCATATGCGCAGTCCATGAAGGCTCATGGCGATGCCGACACTTCTTTCGATTTTGATGTCCTGTTCGGTCCAGCTTACAAGGGTATCCCGCTAGCTGCCACGACCATCGATAAGCTGGCCGACTTGGACGCTGCAAAGTATGGCAAGAAGAGCTACAGCTTCAACCGCAAAGAGGCCAAGACCCACGGCGAGGGTGGCAACATCGTCGGCGCCTCGCTCAAGGGCCAAAAGATTGTCATTATTGACGATGTAATCACTGCTGGTACAGCTATCAGGGAGGCCATCGACATCATCAAGAAAGAGGGAGGAGAACTTGTGGGCATCATCGTTGCTTTCGATAGGCAGGAAAAGACTCCCACTGAAAACGACGATGACGGCAAGCCTGGACCCAGTGCGATTGGCGAGGTCAGGAAGCAGTACGGCATCCCTGTGCTCTCGATCTTGACTCTGGACGATATTGTTGAATTCCTGAAGAGCCAAGGCAGTGCGGACGACATCAAGAGGCTGGATGAGTACAGGGCAAAGTACAAGGCTAGCGACTAGTGTCCAGATCATGGATGGTCTCACAGGGAAGCTATGGTGGAAACGTACGTTTTGTAATGAAAAACGATCCACGACTGTTAGGCCAAGAACTTCTATGGGACACAAGTCCTGTGGGCTTGTAACGAGTACAAAAAAGTGAGATGCAGATGGAGGAGCACAAGGTTATCAGAAATGGCCAAAGATCTTTCTATGCACATATTAAGCTTTTCTCTGTAGGATTTGACTGTTGGACTATAAGCATCATGATGCCGAATGCAGAAGCTGGGCAAGCATTAATTTAGCTTAAGCGAGCCAGTCTGAGGGGCGCGCTAAGGCACATCACTCAAGTCGCGACATTTCCCCTCAGCATTTACCTTGAGCACAGCGGTGGTCACCACACCTTAATACTTGTGTGTACAAGCGATTCGATGGTTTGTGCCGGTTATCCACCTACCTGTGGACCAATATCCACGTATATTTCTGTAGTTCCTTCCTGGATTCGGTAATATACCCTCTTGGCGAAGGAGCGAGTGAACCTCTCCTGAACGAACAAGTCGCCGTGATGGCGAGCCTCCAACACCAGCACCCGTCTTACTCAACCACATATTTTCTTCTAGCAGAACCGTTTTGTGGTTCTTCTCTCTTGTTTATCTGTACATCTTTGTTCTGAACTCGTCACGGTGCTGGCTCATCGTAGCAGCTTGTCGATAGCCTAACCTTTGCCTATACCGCAGTTACTACTTGACAACTATTTCGACTGTAGTATTCCTGCTACTCTCTGAACAATGCGTAGGATTAAGGTATCTCGCAACGTAGCAGGGAGTCCCAAGATGTCGCGCCAGCATCAGCGAGTTCTCACATACCTTATACTTGGAACCATAGCATTAGGTGCATACTATACTTGGTTCTGCGCGCCCATCGATACCCTTGCAGTTCCCTTCGAAATTCATAAAGCATATATGAACGATCACCCGAGCTCGAAAACGTACAAGTCTCAACAATCATACGACTGGCGAGACGCACCTTTCCACAATGTCATGAAATCGTTTACGCCGTTGCCAGCTGGGCAACCTCGAGCACTCCCACAAGTCCAGTTCGACTTCCCATCTGAAACAGAATTGCAGAAAGAGCGGCGGGAAACGCAAAGAGTTGCAGTTCGAAACGAATTCAAGCGGAGCTGGGAGAGCTATCGTACACACGCGTGGGCTGAGGATGAACTCAAACCCATAACAGGGGCAGGCCTCAAAACCTTTGGCGGTTGGGGCGCGACACTCGTAGACTCTCTGGACACGCTATGGATTATGGGAATGAAGCAGGAATTCTACGAAGGCGTGCAAGCAGTGGCTGCCATCGATTTTGGCAGGTCAGACATGAAGACTATCAGTGTCTTCGAAACCACAATCCGGTATCTGGGCGGCATGCTGAGCGCATACGACCTCAGTCTGGAACCCGTCCTACTCGAGAAGGCTATACAGCTCGGCGAAATGCTCTACCGCGCCTTTGACACCGAAAACCACACACCTACAGGTTGGCTTGACATAGAGAAAGCAAAAGACCCTAGAACCCTGCCGCATAAATCAGAAACCAGCATTTGCTTCGCTTGCCTTGGCTCACTAACCATGGAGTTTACCCGTCTCGCGCAAATAACTCAGCAGCCGAGGTTTTACAGCGCTGTAGCCCGGATCACCAAGCTGCTCGATCGTGCTCAAGATACGACGCGCATCCCAGGCCTCTGGCCTACTACACTCAATGCACGTAAGGAAGAGTTTAATCAGAGCCGGTTCTTTTCCCTCGGTGCTCTTGCTGACAGCACGTACGAATACTTTCCCAAAATGCATGCCTTGCTTGGGGGCCTCGAACCTGTGTACCAAAAACTATACATCGATTCTGCAATCAAGATTGATGAGCATATGCTCTTTCGGCCGTCGTTGCCAGAAGAATCAGTAAGCGAGAAACTGTTGTTCTGTGGTGACGTTCATTCTTCTCGGCCCAACGAAGTTACTCTTGACCCAGAAATGCAGCACCTGACGTGTTTCATTGGAGGCATGTTCGGACTCGCTGGTCGTCTCTTCTCAAATGCCTCTCACATCGAGCTCGGCGAGAAGCTGACAAGAGGATGCATATATGCTTATGCCGCCATGCCAACCGGAATCGCACCTGAGATTTTCAAGTTCTTTCCTTGTGCAAACCGTACAGAATGTCCATGGAATGAGACAGCATGGCATGAAAAAGTCCTCTGGCACTATGGCAGCAAATATGCTACTGACCCAGAGGAAGTGGCACAGGATAAGGGCTTGCCAAGAGGCTGGACCAACATCCGCGACAAACGATACCTCCTGCGCCCCGAAGCTATCGAATCTGTATTCATATTGTACCGCATCACTGGTAAACAAGAATATTTAGATGCGGCATGGGATATGTTCACGTCGATTGTCGCGCACACCCGAACGCCTTACGCGAACGGCCAATTGATAGATGTTACGGGATTGAGTACGTATGGTGACAGTCAATACACTGTTGGACAGCGATTCCGTGGGCATGGACCGGCCACGGTGAGGCAGGGCAATGTAGAGGATAAAATGGAGAGTTTTTGGACGGCGGAGACGCTCAAGTATTTTTATCTCATCTTCAGTCGTCCGGACATGATGAGTTTGGATGACTGGGTGTTTAACACGGAGGCTCATCCTTTCAGACGACCAAAGCCAAGGAGTGTCTTCGATGCCTGATGTTTGGAAGTGAGTGTAGGCTTGCTTCCACAAGGCTCAACTGCGTTTTGAGAACGGAAAATATCGGCAGAGCATCACTTGGCGTTTGGTGGCTAGCACAAAGTACTTGCTGCGAAGAATTTGCTCGCAGCATACATAGATTTGATAGATTTAAAAGCCGAGGGTTGACACAGCTCCGTTGAGGGCACTGGTCGGGTATCTCAGAAAGCCATTTCCTCCGCTCCGATTCGACATAGACTTGGGGTATTGTGTCCTTTGCTATGCGCCAGCTCGCGCAATATCTTTCTCCTTCCGCCCTATCTATTACGGTCATTATGGTCGTCAGGTTGAATAGACGCCTTCCAGATACTGTGATCTGCTTTGTTTCAATATGTAATGCACATCCCATGTACTCGCCCAATCCTGTCTGAATGCAAAAAAACGCCGAACCTGTAAACGCTTGTTGAGATGCGAAAGAAACACAAATAATACAGACGGTTATCATGTTGTCGTGACAGATTACACGTCAGAATGCCGTGTACGTGCCGGTCTTGCTGTGTTGAATGTAGTAAGATCGTGAATTACCTGCTAGGGGTGAGTTAGTTGGAGACCGCTAGATTCTTGACGCCATTAGTGACCTCAACTGCCGCTGCCTTTGCGGCCTCGATGAGGGTTTTCTCGTCTCCCGCCTCCTTTGGATCTGTCTGTGAAGCATCGGGCTTGTCGCCGTTTGCTGTGCCATTCATACCATTCGCCTCTGCGTGGCCGTTGGCTGTTGGCGCGTCCACATTGGTGCCGTTATCGAACCTCTTTTCCATTCCCTCAACCTTGAGGCCCTCAAAGATGGGGAAGATACCACCGGTGACATGAAAGTCGTTGTGCACAATGTTAAGGAGGTACCAGGTGTCAATCAGGTTGCCAATAACGTGTCTTGCGGGACTGGTGCTGGCGTGGCAGTTTGCCCAATCTTGACCGAGTCGATAAAACTCGTCCTTCCATGCAAGGAAACTGACAGTCTCGACGATAGTCGGTTGAACAATTTCCTTACCAGGGAACACACCCCAGGTGACAGCGTTGGGTCCTTCATTAGGGGCGTTTGTCTTCAAATCGCCATCTTTGTTAACAGCGTAGTATGTGAATTCGGGATCGCGCTCGATGCGAGCGATGACCTCAGAGATGTACTCTGGAGAAACAAGAACCTCAAGGTAAGACTTTTGGTATACGTAACCGTTGCGTGGACCCCATCCGAAAATAGGGTCAGAGGATTTAGCTCCATTGACGGCTGGCTGAGAGTTGATGGTCAAGAAACCACGTCGGTTCAGGTCGATCAAGTCCTTCCGGATAGCGTTGGCCTCGTCGGTGATGGCCTGCTCACTCCATGGCAAGGACTCGAGATCACCCTGCATGTAGCGCACGAACAGGTCGGAGATGTCCTGAACTGAAAGTGGTGTGCCCCACAACTTGATGTTCTGCTCGTTTGTACCCTTCAAGCCAACGCCATACGAGTCAAGTTCACCGAAGGCAGGCGAACGAGAGTCTCCCCATCGACCGTTGGGGAACTCGTCCCAGTCTTGTGTGCGAGCAACGTAAGAACGGTTGCGGTTGCGCCAGAAGATCGGTCGCACGTTTTCATCGCGGCGGTTAAGGCCGAGGGATGGTCGCCAAGGAAGAGGCTTCTCAAGGGGCGATTCGACATCGGGTAGGAGCTCGAGCTCTTCGAGAACCATGCGGGTTGCTTGGGCAAGGTTCATAGTATAGCTGGAAGGATTAGCAGGGTTAAGAGAAATAAAAAAGGTGCCACTTACAAGTGTAGGTGCAGGATGCCAGCATCGATCAGTTTTCGGCACATCTCTGCAACGAGCTCACTTCCAACCTCACGGACTTGTACGTCATCATTCTTGATAGGCTCCAATGCTGCAGTCCAACTTGGCGGGACGTTGCAGCGAGTCCAGTTTGCTCTGCGCAGGAATGCAGCATGGGTGTGGATTGGCATGATACCAGGAACGATAGGTACGTCAATGCCCTTAGCACGGACCTTTGATACCCAGTTGAGGAAGATATCAGTATCGTAGAACATTTGCGTTACAACAAACGTAGCTCCGGCGTCTACCTTCTCTTTCAAGTGATCGATGAGCTGGTCAACATCGTCGTTGTCGTCACATCCCTCTGAGTATGCTGCCACGCCGATATCGAAGTGGTTACCATATCTTTCCCGGATGTATTTGACAAGATCCTTTGCGTAGCGGAAGCCGCCTTCAGTTGCCTCCCACTTCTCTCTTTCTCGAGGAGGGTCACCTCTTAGGGCGAGGATGTTGGTGCAACCGGCTTGGTAGGCGTCATTGAGAGCTTCGTCGAGCTTCGATCGTTCCATGTCAGTACACGTGAGGTGCATGAGAGTCTCGAGACCGTACACGGTCTGGGCGACCTTGACCATCTCGGTGGTCAATTTCGAGTGGCGGCCACCTGCACCCCAGGTGATATCGATAAATTGAGGACCGAAACCATGCATGCGGTCCATACGGTCATAAAGGTTTTGCACACCCTGCACAGGTCAGAATCTAAGTCTCCTATTGTACGCACACGCTGATGATATATACCTGGGCGGTCTTTGGGGGGAAAAACTCGAAAGAGAAGGTTGGCTTCCCTTCTGCCTGCGATCGGGCAAGCTTCTCTGAGATATGCATGGTGAAGGCAGAGAAGATGAAGAGGGTGAAAGATGAAAGAAGGATGGGGGGAGGGGGGAAGAGAGAAGGTTTCAATGAATCCTTGGGTTGTCAGTAAACGTCGAAAAATGTCCCTCATGCAAGTACCCCACGGGTGTTCTAAACGTACAAGGATGTAAGAGTGCTGTAACCCCGCAATGTGAACTTTCAACAAACTATCCAAAGTATCGAGCGCGGGCCCAACGATCTGCGAGTTCTCTTTGCATGTAGGCCGAAGCTCAATATAAGCAGAATGTATGTACAGATGTGTGTACAGATCAATGATGAACGGAGGGAAGATTTTCTGCAGTGCATTGCATTGGTGCTAGTGCCACCGGAGAGGCGCGACAACGGAGCTGGCCCTGCCAAGAAGGGCATTGTGACGTGCACACAGGCTGCTCTGGCTCCAATTAAGGATTTCCTTATTACGCATGCCTTGATGTCAACATTCGTGTGTAAGATGAGCCATCGTTTGTCCAACAATCGTAGACACAGCATAGTTGTGTAGGACCATGTTCCTTTTGTGTCTCCACCCCACACTTACCCCTCGTTTGTTCACTGCAGCGAACCTCCAGGACTGTGGAGTCAAGGGTTACCACATATAGCAATACCGGACCACCACTCGTATATTCATCCGCATTTCTGCTGTCTGTCTGTCCTCCATCCTTCGCACCTCACCTCGAATCATTCTGCATTTACTGAGCATTTGCAATGCCTCCGATTTCGCGCCCCCGCCGCATTGTCGGTGTATCTCTAAAGATGTACTTCGATCTGACCAGCACACTCTCTTACGTCCGTGGGGTCTTACAGCTAGATGGCGATGCCTGGAACTCGAATGTCGACCTCTTCGTTATCCCCGATTTTGTCTCACTCACTGAGTCCAAACGCATATTAGAGTCTTCGTCTGTTATGCTTGGCGCACAAGATACACACTGGGAAGACAAGGGTGCCTTCACGGGAGAAGTCAGCCCAGTGGTGCTACGGCAGGCTGGCGCAAGGATAGTTGAGATTGGACATGCTGAACGGAGAGCACTGTTCGGCGAGACAGACGAGAGTGTTGCCAAGAAAGCAGGTGCTGCTGCGAGGAACGGGCTGATACCTTTGGTTTGCATTGGAGAAAAAACACACTACAGCATAGCCTCAGCGGCTGTGGGTGCAGCGATACAAGAATGCAAACCCCAAGTTACATCAGTGCTGGCTGCTGTACCTGACAATCAAGAAGTCATACTGGCTTATGAGCCCGTGTGGGCAATTGGTGCGAAAGAGCCTGCAGACCCTGACCATGTCGTCAATGTCACGAAAGAGCTACGGAAACTTGCAGCTGGCAGGAGTGGTATCACAAGAATCGTGTACGGTGGCAGCGCAGGGCCAGGCACATATGCAAAGATTGCTGAGGGTGTAGATGGCCTGTTCCTTGGGCGATTCGCCCATGACATTCAGAACCTCAAGAAGGTGATTGAAGAAGTAGGTGGAGCATAGTTCAGCCGTCTTGCACAGAAGAACATCAGGGCCCATAAAAATATCCTTTAGTGTGCGCGAAAGCGAAGCGATTGGTCAGGTGTTTGTTGCTGAGTGCTCCTTCCTGCTTCATCGAACGACGCAGTCTCCTTTCTCAACCCAAAACTAAACTTGGACAGCAACACAAACTTCAGGCCTTCCCAACCCGAGCCCACCCCTTATTCCATTCAAAGCTTTCTCAGGAACACACAAACTATGCTGGGCTGCAGTATGCCACAATTTGTGTCTTTGCACATGTCTGCTTTCCTGTAGTGATTGCAACATGGCTAAACAGAGTATTTCGGCTTCTGTTCATATCGCTAAACACTCCGCCTATTACCAATATCTATCATACACATTTGCCAGCATTTAAGCCAGGCGCCCACACTCAAATACTCTTAGAACGATTGACCTCTCGACTCAGCAGCGACTGTATCGTCCGTTTGTGTGGTTCATACTTCGCCTCCTGCCAGGGCGCAGCACTCAGACACAAGTGAACGCTACCCAGTCCAGTATCCATTTCCAGTAAACCCTCACGAGGTTGTGCCATTCTGTGGTAAGCCCACAAACACTGTTTGTTGGCATAGCGCTTCACATGTCGAGCGAAATGGCGAGAACCCGTTCGCATCGATACGGCGAACATTAAGCACTGGAGTACGCCATATCCACTGTCTCGAAGGGCTCCAAGCAACGCGGACAGACATCCATCCTTCCGCTACATTGGCAGCACCTTCTTCGGCCAGACGCATCTCGACCTTAACATACCGCGGTGTATTTAGCTCGAAGAACAATAGCGAGCTACGGCACAGGTCCGGCCGATTGTGCGATCACGACTGTGACTCTCAATGTCAACAAGAGGCTTTCTCGGGGCACCCGCTAGCCTAATTCCCTCTCATCACGCGTCCTCTCGTTTCGTTCTTTCCTCCGACTTGATACGGCCGTTGACAAAGGCTAAGACAGTGTTTGAAGCTCGGCCATACGATAATGAGTAGAGCGCAGCAATACTCGTCCCTGGTCCAAACTCATCCGAACTGGGTTGCGCCTTGCCATGCGCCGCACGACTGCAAACACCAAATCCAAGTTGGGAAGTCGGCTGAGATGGTCCATTGAGTTGTGGGTCAACTACGTATAGCTGCTTTCTTAGGATAGTGAGCCATGAGTTATTCCTGCCGATCAGCAAAGAAAGTTCGAACAGTTACGGGTCTTGGGAGGCATGATTGCCGGGTCATGGAGTGGACAACAAGATGCAGTAAAGATTATGGCTTGAGTAAAACATCGAAGAGAACTGCTATCCTCCGGTCGCTTCGGCTGGCTCCATGCACATGAATACCTCCTTGTTCGAGCGCAAGATGTGCCTTTCACCCTCGCCCTTGGTTCTCGAGATGGTCCACCAGATTCGGCTGGACAAGCCACAACCGCGGAAACCCTCGTGTCATGTTGCAAATGCTCTCCCGGCATGCCATCGGATGAGCGCAAAGCAACATGTAATCGGGTGCTCAGCGTCACACCACTATGGAGAGATACTCGCACTTTGCCAGCAAGCGGGGAAGGTGCGCAGCTCCTGGGGTCTCAAGAAGACCTTGCGTTCATGATTGGTCGTGCATGCCGTCGATCCGCAAACGTCGATTCATTATCTGACAACAGGCATCACGTTGCGCCATGAAGTATAGGTGAAAATACCCTTTTACCGGACTAGGAATTTAGTAATTTAGCGGTCTGGTGCCGTTGTATGAGTTAGGGTTACTATTTCTGATATTCAACATCCAACATGTCTTTGGGATATCGCTGGGAATTTAGCGGATTGAAGACCCCTACCCGTGACTTTGAAATTCTCTTTTTCATTTCGAAGTTAAGAATTTAGTCCGCGGCTTCAGCATCTACCGGCCTGCGAAATGACGTCTGGAGATAACCCCAGATCTTGGTAGAACATGTACGGGTATAGTGCGCTTCCCCGCAAACTCAATCCCGTTAGGTGACGGCCCGACGATCAAGTTCCAGAGCCTGGCCAGTGTCTCGCGTGCTTTCATCTCCACTTTCTCCGCATAACCGATTGTATTTTCTAAGACTCGAATCACTACTGGCTAACTGTCAAGAAGGGCAAGGCCTGGTTTATGACCTCAGCTACGAGCCTTTACCATCACCACTCAATCGGTACTGGATGCCGAGACTCTCCGCATACTTAGCACTGACAGTGCGGGTTGGCAAGAAGACTGAACACACGAGTCCAGCATAAACCATGCGTCATCGACTGTATCGAGGACTCAATATTCAGCCTTGTGGAATCACTGCCAGACTATAGCAGTACGTATCCTTTTTCAGAGAAGTAGCTATATCAGAATGTTGCAAGGCTTCAAAAACTTTGGGTCATTCCGAAACAAACCCATGTCAAAAGTACGGAATCAATTGCCTTTTGCACAAATGAAAGGCTGCTTCTAATTGAGGTCTAGTCCAAACAATGAGACTCCATGCCAATGCGGAGACAGGGCAGGATGCTGGCGCGGAGCCGCAGCGGTTGGTCGTGGGTTCCAGCACACTTGATGGTTTTCTGGCTGCAGCCTTCCCCAGCTTTATGTTGATCACTTGCTTTCGTCCGGAGACTACACCCCTTTAGAATTAGAAACCATACTTCTGGGTTTAGGATGCACTGATATGTCCCTGTCGACTTGCTCACCCTTCCCGGCTTATATCTTCTGTTTTCCAGCCCAGTAATGTCTATGTCTCGCCAGTACGAGCCAACAACACCAACAACTACAACTTCTAGCAGCAGCACTCGCTCGTCTCATAACAACAAAGGCGCCGGTCTATTCGGCAACGGCACTGGTATGACGTCTAACAACGCTCACGAGTCGGTGATTGCAAACAACAACGCGCACCTCGGAGCATCATCAGGAAGAGCTGACGGTCACAATAATACACACCTCGGTGTCACATCAGCGAGAGACGAGGAGACACTCTCTGCAGGCTCAACAGCTCGAGCAGAGTCAAACGCCTACAGAATGAGTGACAATAACGGAGCTCTGGAGAAGGACTTCTCTTCTGGTAATGGCAAGTAACACAGGTAGTGGATTACAGTCCATTTGCTAACAAAAAGAAGGTTATGGCTATGGTAGTTTTCCAAATGGTGGCCACCAACACTTAGACAGCTCCGTGGATGAGGACCTTGCTCTGCGTCACATCCGAACTGCTGGTAGTATTTCTATAGCTCCCGAACTGTTCGAAAAGCTATATCTTTCGCCAAAGAATGAAGTCAAGGGTGAACTACGAAAGACTTTCGGTAACCCTACTCCTCTGTGAGTTTCCAGTCTCAATCTGTGGTTGTTGTAGCTAACCATCATAGCGCTCTTATTGGTTTCCTGTTATCGCTCACTCCATTGAGCTGGACGCTTATGGGATGGCGTGGCGCTGGTGGTAGTGGCTCAGCAAGTATTGGATGGTACTTCTTCGCTGGTGGTCTCTTGATGGTTCTCGGGGGCCTTGGTGAAGTACGTACCAAGGCATCTAAAAGAAAATCTGCTTTTCTAACACTATCTATAGTGGATTCTCGGCAATACCTTTCCTTTCGTTGTATTCACCTCCTTTGGCGCTTTCTGGCTCGGATATGCGGCTACCCTTGTTCCCTCATACGGAGCTTTCGGCAACTACGCTAACCCTACTGTCCAAGACAGCACAGGACTCGAATCTGTTGGCTTCAACGTCGGTATCGGTGAGGTCGCCCCCAAGCAAGTTCCAGCCTGCATAGCTAACTTTGCATAGCATACTTCATGATCTCTATGGGGATCCTCTGTCTCATATACCTCGTCTGCTCAATGCGGACCAATTTGGTTTTTTTCCTTATCTTCTTCACTCTCGTCCCAGCTTTCGGACTTCTCGCTGGCGCTTTTATCAACCTTGCTGAGGGCAACGCGACTACCGCGGCGAAGTGTCGAGAGGCTGCTGGCGCGTTTACTTTCGTCACCTGCATCCTCGGATGGTACATCTTTTTCGCTATTATGCTCGCCGCTGTCGATTTCCCCTTCTCTCTGCCAATCGTCGATCTTTCGGGTTTGGTGAAGGGTGCTAGCGAGAAGCAGAAGGTCGACCACGTCGAGTGAGTTGGCTACGGTGCAATATCGACATGAGTTACAGCGTTGGCATTTGAGGAAAATGGTAATATCTCAGAATCACAATGCAAAGCATGCTTATTAGCGATGGTGTTGGCTATCTGCTGAAGCGACCAGTTTGGACTTGACTTCTCAGTCGAATAAATGACAACAGTTATTAGATTGGCATGACCTTCTCATAGGTAAAAGTGGTTTGTGAAGTGTATTGATTGAGTTAATCTACACAAGCTCATTGGAGCTTCCCTTTTATATCCTTACTGAGAGCCGTCGCACTTGCAGTGTCGGTGGTCGTCACCTACTCCCAATGACCTGGACTGCAGTCACGCTTCTCAATAACAGTTACTGTTGGAATCGGAAATGTACTACATGGTGTTGTCCGATGTTTCTTCGTACATCATCACGGAATCTCCTTTTATTATTAGCCTTCCCCGTATCGTGTTAATGCCAAACGCTTCCTAATGCGTTGAACGGATGAATGATACTACGAGCTGGCCCACCTCGGCACTACATCTATCACCGACACATCAAGGCCACTATACATATCACCACCATCCTGTAGCTAGCAAGAGAATCAAGAATCACCAATGAACTATCGTTAGAATCTGTATTTCGTTTTTACCTTTTTGGCACTAGTGCTAAGGCCTACCAACAGTTACTAAATATGTCCACAAAATCGTGTCGCTGGACCATTTATACGTTTTAATACATCCTTTAACGTATATTCACTTGGCTTTAGACTATGCTGTTGTACGAATTTACAAGGAAAATTTGCATCCAACCATGTCAATGGTCTTCGCCAGTTGTACTAGATCAAAGAAAGATAAACGACTAGGCCGCCAGTACACCGCAAAACGATCTTCGCATTGGCCAATCTCTCCAGTGGACTGTTCTTTCTGAGGCGGAGAGAAGACTCCAGTATTGCTGGATACTAGGGTATCTCCGGTTTCCCCTGACACCTAACCATCATCTGCTCCCTTCAATCGACACACCAAGGTGCTCCAGTCTTGAGGCACTTCAGTTTCTGTGACGCCGAGTAGCTTAAGATTATGACTAGAATTATCATCCTATACGGATCTTGGATTATGTAAGAAGAGAAGAGCGCCAGCTTCCCCGGTAAACGACGGGAGGCTATCAGGTGTTTGGAAGTATATGCTAGGACAAGAGACGTTGAGGGTTGAGACCCAGACGAACGCCCAATAGCTTGCAACAACGATAAATGGATCCCCATGGCCCCGGTAATGTCCTGACATTCCGATTGTCTGGCATTCGAGCTCGAGTGCCTAGTATCGCCAGGTGTTTTTGTAGCAGTTGGTGCGGGATGCTATGTTGATGTATTGGACTGGGCGAGGGGGCTGTGGTTTGGAGATGGCCCTTTCGGGCTCAGCATTCTTGTTGGCGGACTAGACTAGACCTGGTCGCTAGTTCAGGTTGCTTGTTGCGTACAAGATGATCCGGCGGCCGTGGGTCAAATGTGGGTCTTACTTGCCGGGTCTGTCATTTTTGTTTCCTTTTTAGGGGGTATCTATGTCAGGACTGATTGAGCTGTCACCCTGGCTCATGTGTTAAATTCTGTAGTAAATTGTTAGTATTTTGAGAAGGTACTTATACTAATCAACGCTGAGACAAAGCGTGATATCGCTTTTTGTTCTAACATAATATCTTGCAAAGAAGACTGCTGTTGGAGCCGGCAACGACCGATGACCCAAGACCTCAATTCTTGCTGCGCCGAGGTTTCCATGCTATCCAGTGGGAATCCATGGGCAATTTGGGGTAGAAGCACTTAGAGAGAGAGAACATGTTTCGCGTTAGCGCACGAAACAAGACGGATATGGTATAGGCTGGACAGCCCTAGTGAAGTGCGCATGAATGCACTAGGTGAGTGATGCTGCAATAATGCCGGATGCCATTCACTACTAAGGGGCCCAGCTCGGATCGCTTCCAAAATAATTGTGGTTGATGCAGCAGGATCTTTTTGGATATTTGTTGACGTATTCGTGTTCATTCTCTCTTCAATCCGGCTGTCCAGGAGCTCTGAAGAACCCTAACCCTATCAACCGTCAGCTTCAACGCCTCCGCTTAGGTTGTCATTCCCGCTCTGCAAGCCCTCTGGAATTCGTAGAAAATCGCCTTGATCGCCCTCTGATCAGGCTTTGACAACCTGGTCTCAAGAATGACTATCGCTATTCTTGACCAGCTTGTTATGTGCCGCTCGCTTCATTCTATCAGCAAAAAATCTACACAATACTTTCATCTGCTGTTCCAACTTAGCAGGACTTCAGTCGCCGATGTGGCTGTGGTCATCTGAGCGCACTGTCGTGGCTGTAATGGCTTTGCGAAAAACTCGCGTTAATCGGATCGCCGAGATCTTATAATCGTTCATTGATAGAACTCGTGTGGATAACGACATACAGTATCTGTCGCGCAACGTGTACTGTCTCTATTAGCTGAGTAACCTGCCCTCGCAACTTCTCTGTGTTTCCAGAGATGTCTTTTCTTGCAAAAGACATCGTTCTTGTGACATTCCCAAGTTAGGGCCACGTTGAGCCTGTAATTAGAGGTTGGCGCAATCGGGCTGCCTTGCGATTTCGCCAATCTTATTCCTCATCTGCATTAGACATCTCCTCTAAATGATGGCAGACTCCTCATTTTCCTATATGAACGACCTGTGTTTGAAGAGGTTTAACGTTTGTCCAAAGAAAAATTGTGGAATCACTCAAGGGATTGTTGACGGATTGCGATATCACTGTTGCTTCTCGAACTTCGTCGCTGGCCGTTATTGCTGTGGTGAGCTCATCAGGGTGCCTCCAGATCAAAACCACGCTAGCCAGGAAGAAAGTCTCTGTGGCACCACCCGCTTCTTTGCAAGCGCCTTTACATCGACGATGGATTTCTTTGGATAATGACGTCGCCGATCGAAGAACTGAAAGCGGAAAGGACTATGATTGACAACGACAAGGGTGGAGAACTTGAGGCAGCAAGAAGACTGCATGACTTCGACAGTCGTTTGAACAAGCTGGGCGTGGCTGTGTAAGTGTACAATGGTCGACTTGGCAGATTTGAAGTTTTGCCAAAGCCCTTGTAGGGTTGACCAAGTGATGCTATTTGCCTGCAACCTTGCAATGTGGGCCCAATTACCAACCTTCCTCCATCGAGATCCTCGTATCGCCCTCCCCGTCTGACTGGAGTGTCGCCATTTGTTTCTGGAGCTCTTCCAGCCGGTTCTCTATCTTCAGCAACGTGTGATATTGCCGAGGGCCTCCGTTTTCCTCCGCACGAACCAGGTAGTTATGTGCTGTCTGCAGCTCCCGCTGGCAATTGTGGAACTTTGTAATCTGCTCTGCAGCTGGAACGTTCTTGTCGATAGGATACACATCCCACTCGTCCACCACTGTGGCCGATGTATTACCCACTATCAAATCGCTGATCCAGAGCGCAATGGTGCCACGAAGTTGCAACAAGCTGGCTTGTTTGTCAAATGGTGGCGACTTCACGAGGTCATCAAGCCGTCCGGCAATCTCCATGGCCTGAGCAAGCTCTTCAGTCTGTGTTGCATCTTCGAGAATACGAGTTTCCTCTGTACTTTCCCCGTTGTCACTGTCAATTGACATGCTCCTCGAGCGTGGACGTTGTGCCTTTTCTTCATTACGTTTCCTGGCACGCTTGCTCGTCTCACAGACTTCCTGTATCCATAGCGAGAACATAGCTGGGTAGAAGCTTCGCTGGTCTACAGCATGAGGAGCCTGCTTCCGGGTAGGATGCTGGACGATGAGGCGTTCGTAGTACTCCCTTGCGAGCTCAAAGCCCTCTTTGCTGAAGAAGTCCATGTCAGTGTTTGCTGCACCATTTTGTTGGTTTGAAGTGTCTGCTGAAGTGCCGTGAGGCCTTCGGCGAAGCAAGATTTCAGCACCAATGGCCCAGCGACCGTGGTTGCGCAAGTCCACCAGGTTGCCTCCAGTAGTGTGAGTTCTCAGAATCATGCCCCATGCTCTGCCGGCACGGTCGTAGTCACCTTCGAGTAGACATCTGTGCATGACAGTTGAGAGCACGTTCAGATGTCTTCTTCTTAGATTGTTTGCCTCTACCGGGCTCCCTCTCTGGTCACCCTTTAGTGTGGTATCATCGATGGCAAAAAGACGTGAGGGTGGCCTAGCAAGTTCTTTCTGAATCTTAGCTGTTCCCAGGTAAGGTCTGGACACTCTTGCAGGCGCATGTGGAAACGGCGAGGGAGGTATTCGACTCTCTTCTTCAGGTGACAGACCTGCGACACGTAACTGTGCTAGCTCAGACGAAGCAAACGAAGGGTATGAATATGCATTTGATCGTGACGACCGTGACTTCAAGTCAACATCAGAACCAGAGCTGTACGAGTCTTTGTCATCATCTCGCCCGTAGTCACCGTTTTTGTTGTTGTCGTCGTCGTCGCTGCCGCCATCATTATCGTGCCTGTTTTTTCGTTTCTTGCGGTACCGGCTAGCACGCAAGGAGTGTGTCGACCGTTGCTCGGCTTGCAGCTGGGGAGCAAAGTACTGCATGTCTGTGTTTCATGTAGGGTCCAATGCGATATAGACAGCGATGCTATAGGTGCAACGGCGTCGCATGAGCAACAAGCCAAGCATGTGCAGAAGCAGAGTTGAGAAGCGCAACAACGCGCCTAGGAAGCTTTAGCAAGAGTGAAACTAGTTTGGTGGTGACGGTCAATCTTGATGTTCACTAGCGCCGTGGCTTTGGCATCATCACGAGTGGATCGACCTTCATCCTGCAGTGAGTCTCACCTTACTGCCAACACCGCCGCCAAACCTCTTCCCCTCCCAACTTCCTTCCACGAAGGTGCGCCTTCCCCAGCCCACTATGGGCCAGGCAAACTCTAGAGGGTCTCCCTCACCAGAAGAACCGCGAGCTCATCGTCGCCGCAGCGTCCGGCCAACATCATGGGCCCCATCGTTGCTCAGCCGGCCTGCTGCCAACAATGACAGCAACTATGTACCTGATCTGCTGCGCACAGTGCCACTTACATCGAATCATTCACCCTCACCCTCACGGCGGTTGTCACAGCGCATAAATCCATTCCATCGCTATTCCTCGCAGGCTGCGCGGGCACATGATGCTGGCTCATCTACGCTCGAGGCCACGACTCCACATACACCTATTCGTCGTCCACAGTCACGACTGACACGAGCACGCAGCTCTCTAGGTTCAATCAGTGGCCTTCTCAACAGTCGACCTCCAGTCAGCCACCGCAATACCGAACCGGTGTACAGCCTCACCACGGCACCGCCCAGCATCCCCAGCCCCCGCTCAGCTCTGAGGCAATCGCACAGCGAGCAGGGCCCTTCTCTCCCGCAGGTGCCTTCTATAGCAGACCTCGACCTGGATTTCGACAGCCTTCTTGGAAACAGCACAGGAAGAGACCGTTCTGACTCGAACAGATCCAGGCTGCCGCCCACCCCAAGCTCCCTGCGGCGAGATGGGCGAGCACTGTCTATGTTGCCCCGTCTGCGTAACACACTGGGCCCTTCGAGGAGACGGCGCTCACTATGGAATGATGACGAGAACATGGACAGCATTGAGCGTTTGCGCAGAGGCGAGGATCAGGCAGACGTGCTGTCTCGTTTGCTTTCGCTCGCAGCGGCGGCAACGGCAGCTTCACTTGTTGGCGAAGATCATCAAGGCGCGACACGGGACGGCACATTCGATACTTTCTTGCAGTCCCTGCAGAACGGCAGCATAGCGTCAGCATTGAGAGGCAACGAGGGCGGAGAAGGTGGCGAGACGCCAGGAGGCGCTCCAGCACCGTTAAATTTCTTTAGAATGTTCAGATTCGGCACATCTAACGTCGCCAGCAGAAACAGCAGAGAACAGAGTCGTGGCAGTGGCTCTGGGTCTGATGGACAGGACGGCGAGGAGGACAGCGAAGGCCGAATGGTCCCCATCATCATCGTGGGCATTCGCTCGATCAATCCAGCATCTGGTACCGGACAAGATGATGGCAACATCCCGCCCTTCCTAGACGCCCTCTCCAGCTTCCCGACACCCCCAACATCGCCTGGCGACAGCGACACGGTACTTCGACCGCAGAACGGCACACGCTTCAGCCACCGCCGACGTGCCTCCATGGGCGGCTTCAACTTCCCTTCCAACTATGACAGCCAGAGACATCACCGCACAAGACCGCAGGACGAGGCGCAGGACCAGGCGCGTCCCTTCTCACCATCACCCGCTGACTCACCGCCAGGCCCGCAGCCTCCTCCTTCCACGCCAGCCACAAACGCAGCATTATCCACCGATCCTTCGGGGTCCACTACACCGACTGCAGCAACCACGCCGCCGTCTTCGACGCCGCAGTCGAATGCGCCGTCGCGCCGAGGCAGCTTTGTACGCAGATCGCCTGGCGCTGCACTCGAGCCAACAGAAGAAGAGGAGCCGCAGACAACAACGCGAAGCCCCCGACAGCGCCGTCTGAGCGAGTCTGACTTTACAAGATACGGCTCTGGTGCACCTAGAAGAAGAGGCGTAGTCGAGCCGGACAACAATCCCGGAGAGGGCTCAAGAAGCTGGATCATCTACGTCCTAGGAGGCAGCTACCCAGAGAATCACCCGATCCTTACTACACCAAGTCTGTTCACCGACTCGCCAACCTACGAGGACATGATGTTGCTGTCGTCCATTCTCGGTCCTGCAAAAGCACCCGTCGCAAGCGAGGGAGACGTAGCTGCCGCGCCTGGACTGTTCAGAATTGTTCGCAGTGCCTCTGGCCTGGTAGCAGAGGGGGCCGAAGGAGACGAGACGATAGAGCTCGCAGGTGATGCACGTTGTCTAGTATGTCTCTGTGATTTTGAGGCAGAAGAAGAGGCTAGGAAACTGGTCAAGTGCGAGCATCTGTTCCACAAGATCTGCATTGACCAGGTAAGTTAAATATGTTCAAGCGCTTGTAGAGCGCATACTGACCGTAACTCGTAGTGGTTGACAACCGGCCGTAACTCCTGTCCGCTTTGCAGAGGTCAAGGTGTCGACGAGACGCCAACGCCTGACATCCCTGACGCACCTCCACCGACGTCGCCAATTCCGGTAGATTCGGCTGCCTAAGTGCCTGCACCTCTCGGCCGGACTAACTTGTCATTTTTCTTCCAACAAATACCCCAGCTACGATCTCTCATTCCATATTCTGGATAGCTTGGCAGCCCACCACCTTTCATTATCTACTATATCGCCCACTGTCTGGGTTTGGGTGCAGCTCATGTTCATTTATCTCGTCATATATATCACTCACAGCGCTCGGAGTTTGGGGATCTCTTTATCGGCTGCACTTGCAGCAGCCTGAATTATCCATTTCTGTTCAGCATCAAGGATCAGGTCGGCATCGGAGGGGCGCACATCTCATTTCGGGAAGGAGGATACCTGGGGTTGAGTGGCACACGGATCATTTAGGTATTCACTTACAGGGGGCGTATAAGGGTGACGAACGTGCTGCTTCAGAGCGGCAGTAATGCGAACAAGAAATGCTTGGCCAGCACAGAATCTACCATTGTTGTTGCGTGGTTGTAGTCGTGTCGAACAGGTGTCGCAATATCATCTCTGTCTGAAGGGGTTGACTTTGACCATAGACTCGAGCATTCCCTTCATGTTAGTGAAAACTTATCATAACTAATCCATGCACCTATATCAGTCTTCGGTCTAGCGGCGCATCCCTTCTCGATCCTTCGCCGTATCCTATACGCCGGGAACCGTTGTGAGGGTCTGGGTGTACCGTGAGCGCACGGCGCGGTATAATTCTTCCGTCGAGCGCGCACTGTGGAGACTTTGTGGAGCTGTCATGCTACCGGGTCAGGGCAGCATTACTAAGTATCCCCTATGGCGATGTGAGTCGTTGTGCGGAGGCTCACAATGCCCTTTGGATTTGTGAGTGGAGATGGGACGTTTCTGGTTTGGGAAGGACGTTGGGTGAGGGATTACCGGATCCGCTGGCACGTGCAATAGAGCATTGGACGTAAGACTGGCCGTTACGGGCTGCAGGTAATCTGTTGTAGGCATCAATTGCGAGGCGCGATACACGCGCAAGGCTTGCCTGGTGCACTTTCGATTGAGTGTCACTATGTTCCGGACACTTGGTTCGTCGAGTGCTTTTGCACAATCGTAAGGCAAGCCAGCGCCGTCGTGGATGCGTAGTTTCAAGTCAAGACTACTAATCTCGTTTTGAATTTCTTCTGTCTTGCACTTCGGTTGAGCAGTTGGCCGAATTGGGCGAAAATATTAAAATGTGGTTTCAGAAGTGAATCTTTAGCCAAGAAGGAGCTTGATCGAGGGCTCATTGCAATGTAATGGGGAAATCTTGTCCATTCGTTATCTTCTGTACCTCAAGATGAGACTGCGGTTGAGTGCTGTGCAGCCCTGGGCCTAAGTTTTGGTTTCCCCAGGCGTGAGTTGCAAGTCGTTGTGAGATCGGTGGAAGAGGGCGTTGTGTATTCAGGCTATAAACCATGTGTTGTGATTTGTTGGTCTCCTTACTTTGAAGGTAGTATATTTTTGCGCGATCATCCAGGTGGAGAATGAGTCGACAAATCGAATCACCTTCTGCAAGTACTGGTTGCCCTACCTGGGCCTGATCGTGGTGTGTTCTGTACCGCCGATGGGGCATGTCTGGGACTCATACATTTTTGTCATGTCTCTTCCGTAGAGTGGCCTGGTGAGCAGGGCGTCAGTGGCAGATGTTGTACTGTGGCTTGCGGATCCTGCCGAGTTTCTCATGCACCGACGACAATTATCAATAAACTCAAATCAAAGTCAGCTTTGACGTTGGCGCAGGTGCAGACGGGTGGCAGCACCTAACGGAAAGGCACATATGTTTCATATGCGACGAACAAGCATGATCCCGAGTTGGACACGTGGTTTTCAATGTTCCGGCTGCTCCAACATGCTTGTCTTGAGCTGTTGCTGGCCAAAGCAATTTGCCCAACGATGCGTTCGTATCGTAGCCTAGAACGTTGGCATTGGATGCCCGTACACACACAAGCAAGCCACCGAGTTTCGCAATGACGTTTGACGAGAATCCGAACGTTCAATGTTCTGTCAGACGTTGCACAACAGGCCCTGTTTTGGTCAGCCAATGCTCTTAGATGAAGTGTCTTGAGTGAACAACCCGCATCTTCATCTGTCGCCATTTCAAACCAGAGGAATCTGTAATGCTGACTTTTGTTGGAGCCTGAAGCAGTTAGGCTTGGTAGCGGAAGCATGCCGTTTTAAAGTGCATGGTCATCTTTGAGGCCCACCCAATGATTACCGAAAACGGACGATGCAGTTTCGTGATGAATTAGAGGTGCACGACGTCTGTAAAGCAGCTGAAAGACTGTAGGCTTCGCCTTGTTCCACAGCACACAAAATGTAATGTGATGTCTACTTTTGGACGCATACTGCACAAGATCCTTTAAGTCGACCAAATAAAAGAATTTCCTGCGTTGCATATCATTGCTGGGCCTGCACATTGATGCTGCACGCTGACAATTTGCAGGCTTACCGCTCGAAGATAAGCTCGCCGCTGTGCCGCTCATTGCAATAGACTTGCCGTTCAGAGATTCACACTAGTGTGAACGGAGATCGGCCAGCCTCAAATCATGCCACCTAAAATTCTCGCACCAATCTCTTTGTTCTCAGGTCATCTACATCCTCACTAATGGATGTTCATGGCGCTTTTCGAGTCTTGGATGAACGTTAGTCATCCATACTATTGACCAATCTGATAAAAACGGGTCCAGGGTGAGGCAAAGAGCGGAGGTTGAGATAACACATGTTATTCTTGAAAACAGGCATGCTTTCTCCCGCTGTTGGTCCCATGGAAAGACGCGGCTGGAGGTGGGTGTAGATTGCTGTGGCCCATTTACCTAGCCTTCTTTGGCGACATGTTATGAGAAGAAGGATGAGGCTCGAGTGTTGGTCTTCGAGAACTGCCACCGGACAAATACACTGCATCATGCATCGGGTCATGCTCCTGTTTGGGCCAGCAAGCTATGAGAATGGGCGCCCTGCCCTATGTTCCATGACAAGCCCACGTAGAGTTTAGTAAGGGAGTGGACACGGCTGCCTCGAGTACGAGTACGAATCGTGACTACCAGCTTACCCACGAGACCCACACTCCCTCATTTACCAAATGATAAAAGTCGGAGCCGATATGCATCATTTCCGGTATTACCGTCATCTCCCTGGGTACACTGGGACCGCCCGCTGCAAAGGCGATCAGCATCCACAGTACCTATGGACGGTGAATCGCTGATGTGACAATTCATAGTCAAATAAGCTTGGAGCCAACTTGTTGCTGGTAGCTGGGTAGCTATCTGCACTGCCAAATGTGGTGCAGATGTCGTACTGTGCTTCAACGTCTTTGGTCGATGGGAATGCCGTCGTCTTGGAACACACGCAAGGATGTAGTGGCGCTCAAGGCCTTGGACCGTGGAGTGCATGTTGCGTTGAGAATCTTCAAGGATGTACGGAAACGGAAAGGGCACGGTCATTTTTATGGCGCTTGCATTGGTGCAGGGCCGGGGTGTGGGCGAACAGCTCACTTCCAGCAACCTGCTTCCCCCTTCTTCTGCACCCCAGCCATACCTGCAGAAATCTGATGGACATTCCAATTGTACGTTGTTGGCATCGAGCAGAAATCTTCATCCTAACGTGCCGTATGTCTCTCAGATCTCGCCACGGACTAGCTCAAACACATCAGCAAAGCTCTATCTGCGGCTGCTGTACTCCTCTCCCCAACATCGCCCCGTTTCAGGCTGGTACATTATCTGCCTTCATCGTCAGCGGTTGTGGTGTGCCGTGAACCACCTTACTCTGTGGGAGTGTCAAGAGTCAATCGTAGCCATTTAAAGCCGCTTGGTAGGTTGGTGCTAGCAAGGGCCCCAACATCGCGCAGGAACCAGCTTGCATCCGCCTAAAAGCTCAACCTGCGCCTGTGGATCAGGTACATGTATTGTAAAGCATTTTTGTATCGACTTCCATTTCTTCAATTCTGGGACCCTGCCGCCAAGGTGTTGTCAAAAGAGAGGTGATCGTCTGCATACCCCTGCATCTGGAACCCGAATGACGTTGATCACATATCGGGCCTTTCGTCACCAGCAACTACTTCTCCAACACCGCACTCTTCAGTCGCTGCATACCGGAGATGTCTGGATATTATATTCCAGGCGGCAATGTGCCGTTTCAGCACTATAGTGTCAATGCAAATGCAGTTCCTGATCCCAATACACGCAATGGTGCCCCGCTGCCAAGGATACCAGATACGTCCTACACTCCAGGACTACAAGAGAACCCGTTCCAACCTGGAGTTTCTGGACCATTCGTACAGTACACCGAACAAAACATTCAGTCAAGGTACAACGAAATTTATGAGGACATTTCTGGACCATTGGGATCGACGCAAGGCAGTAACTCTCGTGTGAGACGGCGAGCACTGCCTGGTGAGCAAGTGAAGCATCGTAGGACAAGAAGTGGTTGTTTCACATGCAGGCAAAGAAGAGTCAAGGTGAATACTCGATCGCTGTCAGATCTGACACGTGGCTGATGTGGCGACAGTGTGATGAAGCTCATCCTATGTGCGACAGTAAGTCTCTTGTTGAAACTTATCAACCCCTTCAAATTTGACGTGTTCGAACTCAGGATGTCGAAAGGGTGGGCGGGAGTGCGTCTATCCAGACAAAGAATCCAGCCAGAAATCGATCCGCAGTGGATCCAAATCAGAAAAATCTTCTGTAGAGGGAATCTCGTCGCCAGAAGATCACGAAGAAGAGGGGAACGAGCAATTGCCTGTAATACATGACGATGAGCAGGAAGAGGACGATGATGACGAGATGGAGGGTGGTTTCAGGGCAAAGAGCCATGATCTGCGTGATTCTTCCAACACACCTGCATCCATCCTTGACCAAAGCACCTCACCGTCTACAGAGGCTTCTTCGACAGCTACTCCAATTATACGGCAACCGCTCTCTCGGAGAAGCAGTGCGCAGACTACGAGAACCATGGCAACCCCCAAAAGTCCCTCCTATATGTCAAAGGACGTCCACTTTTATCTGAATTACTTCAAGAACCATATCACCCATCACCATTACTCCCTTAAACGCGACTCTCATAACTTCCTCAAAGGCGAATTCCTGACTCACGCAATGAAACACAAGCCCTTGAAGTATGCGGTGGCGGGATATGCGTCCTACTTCCACACAATCTCTCAGCCAGATGGTCGCATGTCGACATTCCTCCAATTCTACAACGAGTCGGTTTCGCGTCTACGACTGTCCATCATTAACAATAAAAAGCAAGGGCTTGCAACTCTTCTTACCATCCTTCAGCTTGCAAGCATTGAGGCAAGGTCCCCTTGAGGTACATGCTAGCTACTGCTGACTGACCTGATTAGGAAATGCTCGGCGATTGGGTCAATCTCATGGGTCACCAGAAGGCTGCGTTCGACATGCTCACTCGCTTATACACACCGAAGACCATTACGCAATCAGACTTCTTGCTCAAAGTGATCCTTTGGTATACCCGGTTTGATCTTATTGTTGGTCTGCAATCAGGCGGGGAGGCAGTGCTTGGCCGAGAATGGTACGAGGCAGTGCATGAGTGCTACCTTGCCAAAGCACGCGACAACCCTGAAGACATAGGCTACAAGTACGAAGAGCGCTTCGCATATTCTCGCATTGTAGCCAAGGACTCAAGCGACCTCTTCTCTCGAATGGGGAAAGGTCTGATTAGTTCACAGGAATTCATGGAGCAACTGCCAATGGTGAAGAGCAAGGTGGAGAGTTTGACCAGAAGCATTGGCTCAGAGTTCCTGAATCCCAATTACAAAATCAGAAATATCCGGGGTCAACCCGGACCCGACGATATTGTGAACGCTTTCGAACCCAATATCATCTGGGGCAATGATCTGTGGACGTCAAACTTCCTGCTGCTAGATTTTTGGAGTATCAACTTCATGTACGACATTTCGGCGTCGCTGGCGTTCAAGAAGCCATTCGAGCCCGAGCTCACAACATTGGCGTATAAGGCCGCACAGGTTTTCGAGGCGATGTGTGCATACCCTGAAGCACCACCTGGTACTATCATCGAAGCGCAGATTAGTTTTGCTATTGCAACATTATTTCTACCGAAGGACCCTAAGACGATACGTTGGTGTCGGCGAATGTTCGCAAGCGTTGAGTCTCTTGGCTACATATACCCAGACGTTATGCGCAATCGCATGTTGGAAGCTTGGGGACTTGAGCCTTCTGATTGGTGGTTACCGAATGATGAAGGATGCCCACCTATCATTCGGTCAATCAAGAACTTCATTCGCGAGCGATCAACAGCACCCAAAGATCAAATCTCCGAAGACCTCAGAGAAATGAGAGGCATCTTTAGCAGCCTCAACATTTCCGATTCTCCAGGATCGGATAACATGACTGTCACGAGCAATGACAGCACGGCAGGGCCAATGGGTGTGCACAGCCAATTCAGTGGATCTCCTGAATGGTGATTACAGCTTTAAAAAAGACAGCAAATTTCCACTGTCTGTTGTGTCGACGCCTCAACCGTCCATATGGACCAGCAAACGAGGGAGAAGGGGCACTTCAAAGCCAATCTGTCAGACAACGTCATGTTACTTGCGTTACGTTGGACTGTGGGGCCACGGAAGTGTGCAGCGATAGAATGGTCGTCCGAGGTGATCGACTCAACGATGTTCGGCCCTGCTGTGTCTATCTGTCGTCGCAGCTTCTTCCGAAAGGCGTCCTGTACCACGTTGAGCGACACGTCCATTACAGCTCGCCGCGTGCTGCACCCAAGGCTACACTGCAGCATCGTGGTGGTATAGCGTTGCCGAGAGCTTGCACGAAAGTGGGAAAATCGAGCGAAGCCACTCCGCCATGCGGTTAGATGTAGGCCAGACTGCAGCTGAAGCGAGATGCTAGTTTTGACGTTCACTCAGCAGAGATCGAGTCGGCAGCCCTTATCAGCCAGACTTTAACATGACTGCAAGGAACACACAGGACGATTCCAATACTTCCAAAAAGCAAAGGACTCATGAAGGAACTCACGGCTACCATATGTAGCAAGAGATAGGAAGAAGCAGGTCTTGCTCAATGCTCGCAGCAAGGAGCAATGCATTTCTGCTTAGAGAACTGCCTATGGCTTCGAGACATCGACAAGGGTGCTAGTGATGTCCTGAATATAGTATCTTTTGTACACATCGACGGCCTCTTCATAACGATCCATTATTTTCGAACCAATAAGTAACCACATTCAGAATGCTTGGTCATGACCTGCTAGCTGACAGACCGTGTGACGCGAATCTTCTGTCACAGAACAGTAAAAAATAAACAAATAGAAACCCAATACCTCAGAAGATCCTTTAAATAGCACAGCTCTTAGAGCTCTTAGAGCTTCGGTCGATATGCTTGCACGCTTTGTTACTTGAGGTTAGGTCTTAAATTGGCTAGTGTCTGCAGGGGTCTGGCACTAGGGGAAACCGCAAGTCGCGGAGGGCTCAACGCACATGCAAGCTCCAAGCAACTACCAACACAACTGAACGACGCCCACTTGATACCCTTACCTGATTGATTCTACACGCATACGTCAACATGGATAATCTTGGCAAAATTTCAGCTTTCGGCAAGAGTTTCGGGTACGTTACTGGTGCCTGCAAATATGTCGTATTGCAGCGTTGTGGAATAACAGATAGGCTGACAAGAAGCCCCTAGCGCTTCTTTCACACCCTTTGCTGCCAGAACACAGCAATATGTCAAGGAACAGCTTGGTCAGGCCGAGGACAAGGTATGACCTTCCCCACGATATGGTTACAGCAGCTGTCCAGCAGTTGTCCAGCAGCTCAAGACTCACTGCCACGAAAGTTGAGACTGGTACTGATACGCCATATTATAGACCCAGCTCCCTCCAGACTACATTGAGCTCGAGAAGCGCGTTGATGCACTGAAAAAGGTGCACACGACTATGCTCCAAGTCACCTCGCAATATTCCAATGAAGCATACGACTACCCTGCGAATATTCGTGAATCCTTCAATGATCTCGGCCGTACCGTCTCAGAGAAGGTCAGCCTTCTGTCGAGCGCAACTTCTCCTGCAGAGGCTCAGGCGGCCCTTACTGCGCCTCCTTCTGCGAAGCCTCAACCCAAGACCTTCAGCCATGCCATTGCCCGCGCAGCCTTGAACAGCTCGCACATGCTCACCGCCGAACAGTCAGGCTCCAGCGAAGATCCCCTGGCCACTGCCCTCGAGAAGTACGCCATTGCTAGCGAGAAGGTTGGCGAGGCCCGTTTGGCACAAGATGCCCAGATTCAGAGCAGGTTTCTGGCTGGCTGGAGCACAACCCTTAACACCAACATTCAGTTCGCAACACGTGCGCGTAAGCAGGTTGAGAACTCGAGATTGAGCCTGGATGCTACCAAGGCTAATGCTAAGGGTGGTGCTTTCACCCTACCGGGCCACATAGGCCGCAAGGACGGTACTGGCGAGGAGGACTTGAGCGAGGAGGCTCGTGCCAAGATTGAGCAGGCCGAGGACGAGTTCGTTGGCCAGACAGAGGAGGCCGTTGGAGTCATGAAGAATGTATGTCTACCAGGTCGTCCCACACATCGCTCGCTCTACAAATCAAGGACTAACACAACACAGGTTCTGGACACACCCGAGCCCCTCCGCAACCTCGCTGAGCTCATCGCCGCGCAGCTCGAATACCACAAGAAAGCATATGAAATCCTGTCAGAGCTGGCCCCAGTTGTTGATCAGTTGCAAGTTGAGCAGGAGGTGCGTAGACATCAGTCTGATGATTTCTAACGTCATTCGTCCCCACTCTTGTCGCTCTGCACCATGTCTGATGCTCGTTTAGCAAAAGTATCGCAACCCCCACTGATCGGTTCGTTGTATAGGCCAGCTACCGCAAGGCTCGTGAGGGGGCCTAGATCTACAACCGTATTGGGTACTGAGACAGTTGCTTGATGGTGGTCTGGATCAATAGTTTCTGGAACGGTCATTGGAATCTGCAGTGCTTTGGTCTTTCCAAAGTATATGATATGCTGGGCAGCGTTGGGGTCTCTTGAGTTTCTGCGATACACCTAGTCTTGAAACAATAGACTATTTCTCCTTGCATCAAGCATCTACATGTGAAAATGTTTGGTATGCGTTCACAAGCTTACTCAAACACCCCACTCTCATCCTTAAACTTCGCTGCCTGCGTCTTCGCAAACTCGCTAATTCCCCCTTTCTTCCCATCGACCTCGTCGACCTCCTCAGGAATAAACTTCCTCATAACATCACTAACATACTCTTCTGGAACACCCCTCTCTATCGCATCCCGAATCCCCTGGTTCATCCGGTAGACATACTCGTCCCGCGGTTTATCTGGCGATGTTCGGTTCCGGTCAATGTACACCAGCATATTTCTCGTTTCAAAGGGTGGTTCACTCGTGTTTGCTTTCCCATGCACAGTCGATGGCCAGAAGGCGCAGGGGAGCAGCTCTTTGGTGTAGGCAATGGGGACGCCTTCGTTCTTGTCAAGGCCAGACTCGTCAGAGGGGAGGAGGGAGTAAACCAGGCCGTAGACAGCATCAGAGTAGTTTGTGTTTGATGAGGGGTGTATGGAGTTTTCGCTGTTGCTGACCACGTTCGCGTAACCCCGTTCATTGATCAGCCAAGTGTAATTGTCCAGCCGCGCTACGCCGAGATATTGCGAGGTTGGGCAGCGGATGGACATTTGGTGCAACCACAGATTTGAACCGTAGCCAAAGTAGATTGTCGGTTGAGTGAAGTACGTCTGAGAAAGCGACATCTTGGCGTTCTCTCAAAGGTTGGAACTCGAGCGATCTTGTTGGTGTTCTGTACTCTCTACCATGGTTCAGCAAGGCTTTTGTGTGTGAAGAGGTAACACTTTTTGTATGCCAGTTAACTGTATTTTTCGTGTACACGTGGTGTAAGGATTTATGGGTGCAGATAGGCGAGGGTTCTTGCATGTATACGGTATGATGGTTCTTGGACCTATGTAGAGAGGGATCATGGAAAGTGCAGACCCTCTAAGGAATTTCACTGACCTTCTTCTTCCTCTTCTCCTTCTTTTTAATGTCCGAGTGCTTTCGTGCAAAGCAGTCTGCTCGCTTGAAGTGTGTCAACGGAGTAAGTTATCATCATACGGTACCCAAGCTAGGCCCAAGTAGCGGTTCTGATTCTGTAAAAAGAAAGTGTGACGTTTGTACGACTTACTCTGATATTGTTTCAATTTGGAGTTGGAAAGCTACTTTATGAATATCTTTATTAATGGAGATGGGTATGTTTTTGCGTTTTCATTGTTGCAATTCGAGGAGAGGTGCATATGGCGCTAGAGTACTAGATGGAGTATGGTTTCCAGGGTCTAGCTGACATCATCGCTCGGAAAAGCTTCTGTCGCGTCTGCGAAACGTGAATTGTGATGCAACACCACTGTTCAATTTGATCACATACTACGAATTATATGTATGTACATGATCCCTACATGTGCCTGTCTCCCTCATCGGCGATCTATCGCATCAGGCTCTACGATCCCATGACGGCTTGAAGAGTCATCCTAGTGTTTTCTTTGTACCTTGGCTGTAGTACATGTAGCTGACGACACTATGCGCAGATGCCTCAATCTCATCACAGTCACTCGGGGCAGTTTTGTGGCCATGCAAAAAATAGCCTTGAAGACGTGATACAGGCAGCAATCGCCAGAGGTTTCCATAGCTTTGCACTGACCGAGCATATCCCAAGGGCACTTATAGATTTTTATCCAGAAGAGGTACGCCGTTGTCAATCATACATCGTCAAACTGAGCACTGACCCAGACTGTCAGGCTGATGTTCATACTGAAGAGAGTCTTGTTAAGCTGTTCGATGATTACTATGCTGATGCTGTCCGGTTACGAGATGCCTATGCAAGTCAAATACAGATTCTCATTGCTTTCGAGTCTGAATGGATACGGCCATCATCACTAGATATCATACAAGCCATCCTTGATAAGTATACCTTCGACTTTTTTATAGGCTCCATCCACCACACCCACACGATCCCAATCGACTTCGATCGCGCAATGTACGAACAAGCCAGAGCTAAAGCAGGCGGCACAGACGAGAGGCTGTTTGAAGACTACTTTGATGAGCAGTATAGCATGCTTCAAGCACTTCGACCACCCGTCGTAGGCCATTTCGATCTTATACGGCTTCTGAGCGACCATAGAGATACTGCATTTGAAGGCATGGACGGCGTGTGGGATAGGATGAAACGCAACCTGGAGTACATTGCTTCATATGGTGGACTATTGGAGTTCAATTCCGCTGGATTGCGCAAGGGACTGGCTGAGCCATACCCTTGCTTGCCCGTCACAAAGATGTTCTTGAGCATGGGAGGTGGCTTCGTTTTGTCTGATGACAGCCATGGCATTGAGCAGATCGGTACCAATTACCCACGTCTCTTGGAGTACATTCGACGGACTGGTGTTGAGAAGATACACTTCGCCGCAACAGGTTGTGGAGACCGGGTAGATAGCCGCTTCCCCAGTGCAGGCTTCTCCACCATCGCTTTGGCTGACCTGGCGAAATTGTCATTTTGGAAGAACCTCCCTTAGAACACCTCACATGTACCGCGAGAAGCGCCAGATATCCATCCTCGCCGCTCCACGGACTTATCATCCGTGCAATAGCATCGTGAAGTCCCTAACGGTCGTCTCATCTGGCTGCAGCATGCATACAAGGCTGACATTCGAGCAAGCGTTCCCACTGCTGAGGTAATCTCTACATGCCATCTTACGTATATTATAAAGTAGACGCAGTTTGTTATGATAATCTTGTTGCCGAACCACAGCCCGGGACCCAAGTGATATGTTAATGCCGCGTACTGTGAGTTGATAGTTTCAGTGTTACTGGGTAAGCAAGTGAAGTTGTTGCGGTGGGAGCTCCGCAACCATATCGGTGTTACCTCGTAATATGGCCAAAACTAATATTTTATGCTTGCCGCGAGAAGCACGATAACCAACGTCTATCCACCGTTCCTGCGGACCTGGAAGCTAGTGCGGAAGCCGGGCTGCTACCCGCTTCAACTCTGATTGGTGAGACCGTCTCACTTTGAGTAAAGGTTATCGCCCGGTTCTTGGGTCCACTTCCTACACTGTCACTGGATGTCAGTCTAACAATAACTCTCAAAGAAAGGTGTGTCACTGTCCTGGGCTGACTACAACATGATTCAGTACATTCGTAGTTGACGGAGATGAGCGCTTGCATGTTCAACTCTCTAATATACTGGATGCCAGCTTGACCGTTCAAAAGTCCACGATACGACGTTGTATACGCTCCGTTATGTGCGCCCACGTAACCTTCGGTCATCGCGCGGTAATAGATGATGGCGGTACGACAGCCTCCAAGAATCATGCCCCCAAACATGATGAAGGAGTGAAGAAACATTACACGAAAGTGTCTTTAAAGGCAGGCTCAATCGAATGCTCAACAAAGGCATCACGAAATCGCATGGTTTGATATCCATCTGGGAGGTTTGGAACTAAATGGCGCCGGGCAACACTTCTTCGATTTGGTTCGTTCGGTGTGACTACTAACGACAAGAAAGCCCACCGTTCAGCTTTAAAGTTCAACGGCAGCGCCACCGATCCATTCGTTGTGTTGCTGCTGACTTGTCGAGCAACTTGCAGACTAGACGTTGTAGAACCCTACTTTGTACTCACCAATCCACCCCGCCTTGCTCTATAAACGACAGAACATTGCATCCCCGCGCAGCGACACTTGCGAATCCTCAAGATTGATATGGTAACCCAATGCTAACCGCCTTGAGACGAGTGGTGGTTTTGGTGCCCAATTGAGACGGGAAGTGAAATCCTTGCCCGGCAAACGCGGGAAAGGAACACATCTGTCGTTCAAGCATATCGACTAGTGGAGCTTGGATCGCGTGTCAACAAGGATACCTGCATACAATAAGTGGATCTAGAGGGCTAGGTCTGATGTTACTTCTGACCTACGGGCCTCAATATCGGGTACAGCTCTCCGAGAAAGGGACAAGCCCTATGAGCGGCTGTGGCTGTCCGGCCGTGATCACATCTCAGTGTAAGGATGTGAAACAGGTGCATCAGTGGGGTCCAAGAATTGCTGGCAACAATGCAGTAAGCCATCTCATTCTAATACCTTTCTGCTAAACCTAAACCGAACGGGATCGAGCAGCTGTGAAGTCCGAGCTCAAATCATGGAGCACACAGAGCCTTTGGTTTGTACCTTCCTGGAGCTACTCCCTGGCTACAAAAATCTAGGCCCTGTCATTGTTACTAACGTACTTCTCCAACTCTTCCTTCCTCGCGTCTAACACATATATGCGCCTTCCTTGGATCTGAGGAAGCAACAGACCCATTAACAACACCGACTGAGCTATACACTTAACTCAACATCGGCCGTACGTTGCTGCTTTCGATAACACATACAAATTCACATTTATATCGTCGACATCCCTTCGCTACACATCATGGGCATCTCCAAATTGATACTCAAGCCCGGAGACGAGCAACAACTTGTCAAAAAGCACGACGAGATTGCTATCGAATACACAGGTAATACGCAATATTCAAATGATTGTACAGTATCTAACAGTCTGCAGGGTGGATACTGGACAAAGATGGACTAGATGGGAAAGGTCAACAGTAAGCTCAGGGTGCCTCTGCTCCTCGACAAAGGTCGTCATACTAAATACTGTTTGAGATTCGACACATCAATAGGCCGCGGTGATACTGTCACCGTAATTGGGATTGGGCGTGTTATAAAAGGTGTGTGTTCTTACAGCTTGTTCATATTTTGGCATTGCACGCACATCTCTGCACAGCTGGCGACATTTGCTGATCGATACCTTTCAATCAGGCTGGGACAAAGGCATTACGGGCGACTACAAACCTGAGAACCTCAGTGAATCAGTAGGGCCCATGGCGCTGAACGAGAAGGCGAGATTCACATTCACTTCGTAAGCCAATTGCATTTTTGCTTGCTCTAGTCTTCAGGTGTCGCTGACGGTTCCTCTAGTGATTATGGTTACGGCACAAAGTAAGTCGGTTTCCATATTTAGATGCATCAGCTCTCATCAGCATTGTCTGAGCCACGGCTCCACGCACGCACGGCTCTGTGCACGAACTTTGCTTATTCTTACGATGCCTCTACAATCCGTCTGAAACACCACACTGCGATAGAACACCTGCATTCACAACAACGAACTGTTCGAGCTTAATGGCTGACTAGATCCCTAATAGTGGCTTCCCTGGACACGTCCCGAAAAACGCATCACTGATCTAGTGAGTCCCCGGTTCCTTCGTCTCATAGTGATAGCGTCTTGAATATCACCCATCTGTGCTCGTTAGAATTTGGTCATATTTATTGAATTTGTGTGGAGTTGTGCACATCTAGCTGACAATGTCCAGTGAAATAGAACTCAAAAGGATTGGTCCGCAAAAGGCACCATAGAAGGTTCGCCTACTTCACAGGTTGAAGACCGCCGTCGAAGTTCGATACATGCAGCTGAAAGCCGCAGTCAGAGCCCGCCTCATTGAATTTGATGTTGACCACCTGTAATTGCGTACTTCTACCGAACCTTAAGCAGAGTAGATGTGGCTTGTTCAGGCGTGGTAGGGAACCATGTAAAGATTGATGGAGGGATTTTTTTCCAATGCGGTCCGGGTTGAAATTGAAAACACCAGCGAACGGGCTCATATTCTGAGAGTGGAGCCTTGACTCTCTTTCTCTCGAGCTCCGTATGTTACTTGATACCCCAAGATGTTTCAAAGTCAGTCGCTGTTTTGGTTACTCTAAATTGACCAAAGGCCTATATGTTTGTCTCAACCTATTGCATGTTTTCACGCCCAAGCCAGTGTCTCATTGTCAATCCCTAACAGGCTCTTCTGTGAGTACTATCTCACTGGGTATCTGTGAGCAATTCAAAGGGTGATTCGCATGTCAACTCGACCAACCAGTCCAGAGCTCGGTCGTGTTTCCAACGTAGTTAGATGTACAGCTAGGGACACATGTCACTCAAACGTTAGTCGGCAACGCTAACCTTGCAGATTGGCATGAATACACCGACATTCACGCCACCCGAATACCCTAGTAAATATCCCGAACCGTCTGCTCGGCATGCCGAACAACAACTTGGGAAAATTGTAGCTTGGTAGAGGTTCTTTAGTGGCAGCGGCAACAGCGCTTCATGCACAATTCGGCAACTAATAGCTTGTGTCACTGTTGCCTGCCGCGTCTAGCACGAGCTGCCACGATTTGTCTGATGTGTTCGCACAAGCAGTCAAACTCAGGCGCCCCATAGGGTCAGTTTTCTGTCTCAGGCAGCCTCAAAAATGTTTGCTCTGTATTGCATTCTTGTCATTCAGAAGCAAAATGCTCAGTGACTTCGTCGGTTGACCAAGTCTACTCATCATCTCACTGTTTATCGAGAGCAAAGCAAGTTCGACAGAGAATATCGTCATACCTTGGATTTGCGAACAAGATTCATACTATCCCCTGCGTTGATCCGTACATGACCTGACAGCCTGCATATGACGCAGGAAATACCAGATTCATCGATTCATATGCAGCCACCAACGACATATCAACCACGAGGCTAGCTCTAGTCTACTGTACCCGTACTCTCAACTCTTTACACCGATAACGGGCCGTGGCCGCTCTTCGAGCCGTGGCTGTAGCCGTCTGACACCCCCCGCTAGAGTGAGCTCTGAGCGTAGATGTATGTAGTGGATCTTGCAGGAGCGTTAAAAGAGTGTGAGTGGTGAAGAGGGGCTACGGTGCATTATGATAGTTCCAGACTCAAAGAACCATAATTACGTGGCGTGATGCGGATGCTCGAAAAAAAAAACCACTATGGCCGAGTGCTTGAGTCCATGGCTCATGTTGTATCGTATGAGAGCTGTAGTCATGGATCTTGCAGATCCGGGGTTTTGTGATTGCTCGATCTTCGGATGCAAGATGTGTACAAGTGCTGAGTGAACTCATCATACAATCCACACAGAAAGGATCGATGCATAAGTTTGCATGTATCTGTATTTCTGATTGTGTCTTCGTCTTATTACTAACGATCAGATGAATGAATCACCGCCTGGCAGATTCAGTGCGTAATTGATATATAGTCGCGATAGACGTCAGGTCGTGATAGGCCTTGAGATCGATGTGATACGAGAAATGGCGCTCGAGCTTCCAGAATGTGTTTGCATCGGATGGACCGAGTATAATGCAGCGATGCTGCCCAATGTAAATAATGCTCATCCGCTAACCAATAGAATTACGTGTTTTACTGGGTGTGTAGGCTCCGAGGAAATGAAAGCATGCTTTTGGGCGCTGCTTACGGCGCCAAGGTGTCACTTCGAGCCAGTCGGCCGGAATGAGGCGTGGCTGCCTGCAGTACAGGTACATTCCTTGTGTTGATGAAAATTCAAAGTTCCTTGGAGTGAACAGCACCGGTTACAGAAATGCCAAGTGTATAGATGTAGTGATCAGAATCCGATCGACTCTCAGGGTCTTTCTATAGCGGTTGAGATCCTCTATGTAGCATGCGTCCAGTTTGGAAAACTGACGGAATGTGAGTAAATCTTGATGAGATTAACTGCTTTGAGTCTCAGGGAATAGTGAAGAATCACACTTTGTATGTGTTTTGCAGTGGCCTTACGAAGTCCTCTGAAATGACAGGATGCACGACACCATGAAATCCTCCGACCGTGGTGTGAAGGCAGAGACAGGTTGCCGCACTCGGGCAATCGAGTAAGCCTTTTAGTTGAGTTTGGAACCTCCGTGCAAAATCGCAGAGCTTAGTCTCGCTCGATACAGAGTGGATGCATCATTGATTGATTCTGGCCTGGGGCGACACAAACTGGACACTGTCTCTCCAAGGCCTGATGCAATAGGCAAGTGATCTGTACTTGTTGCCTCGTGTAGGTCCAAAATGAATTCGAGATATTCCAAAAAATCAATGTCTGAATGGTCGAAACCAGAGTGGCATGTGGCAATAGTGACCAAAAGGTATCAAAAGAAAGCTTGGCACAAACTGTTGTCGAGGATCCCGGGAAAGCCTCTTGAATGAGACAGAGAATAGCACACTGTCTGACCAGCTCAGTACACTGAGCCGAAATCAACTCGACGTGGTCGGATGCGCCATCACAATGAAATACACCACCGATCAAATGGCCATCGTTGTTCGCAGCAGTGTCGTCTTGACGCATATGTTACACATGCGGTCGAGTGCGCAGAGTTAGACGAGCCAGCCACAAGCTGTGACCCAAGGTTCTGCGGTCACACATGTGAGTCCTGACTAGTCCATGGCACATTACACCAGCCCAACGCTTCCTTCGACGTCAGCGTCGCTTGTGGGGTTCTTATCAATGTACTTGCTATGTCATCAGCCCACAGCCCACGACTTGTAGCTGGCCATTCCTCACTGCAGATTTTTTGATCGGTAGAATGAAGGCATTACATATGTAGACGTTTGTTGAATCACAGAACTTGCTGCTTTCAGTGAATCAACTGGCCGGACATGTGCCATCCCAAATTCAAGTAGCTTGGAAATGCTTCAGAAAACGAGAGAAATAAATCGCAAGCATTGAAGGCTCAAGCGGAAGAGGCACGCGATAGGCTCTCTTCTTGTCTGAATTTGAGTGCGTATGCGTGTGGGGAAGGACAACATTTGCTTTGCTATCACGTGGTGACGATGAGACGCGTGGCACGGCAGACGTTACTCTGCTCAACAAAGAGGGTGTACCTTGTTAGACTGGATGCCATGGTTTTCCACCGCTTGGAGTTGGGACAAAGCAACAAAAAGGCTTTGTTGGTCTGATAGCGTGCTCGTTGCAGATTAGCAAAGGATGAAAGGGCATTTTGCGCACGTGATCTCACCTAGCGACCGTTCTCTTGGCCTCTCCTCAACATAAGCAACTCTGCCGCACCCAACAAACCCAACAGACCCAAACCAAATTGTGTCTTCTGGTAAGTCTACTGGACCACGACAGACGATGACGACTCACAACGGTTTGACGCTTGCGCGGCACATGGTTATTTGACGTGCCACGACAGCAACTGCCTGCGCCTCTGGTCGCAGCGCTGAGCTCCACAGTCCAAGCCTGCTATGGTAATCGAAGCGGTTGGCGGGGAAGCAGAATGGTCGACGAACAAAATGACGCCCATTTGCAGCACTTCTTGATCTCATCTTGAGTTCGTCTTGGAATGGTACGCTCTTATTTGGTGAGCAAGGGAAATTACTTGTGGATATGAGCTCGCCGTGAGTGGTCAGACAAAACGACAGCGCTGCGCCCGCATAGCACTTATCGATACAAACTGGCGCTGTTCACACAACCCACGACATTCATCATGATGAAGCTGCAGGATGACGATGTTTTCAGCAGACGACGAGTCTTTTTCTCATCCTCATGCATCGAACTGGCCAATTCGAAAATCGTTGCATTCATTCGGCATACGTGCTGCCAGCCGACATGGGATGGGAAACAGGCAACGAGACCAGAGCCCCTTTCCAAGACTTCCACACGGAATTACAGAACGGTCAAGGCCAACTGCCAGGCTCGCCAAGAGCTTCGTTGATAATTGTCGTTCAAAAAACACACGAGTACAGAAAGTCGTGTTGTTGAATTCTAGAATCACAGAATTTTGATCCTTGGCTTCGACATCTGCCAACCAAACAATCCTGGGTGGACTTGGACGAACACGCCCGAAGTGCTGTCTCGTTTCACTTGAAATCTCTGCGACTTTTGGGGACCACAATAACAAGTCAACTCTGGATCGGCCATATCCTAGTCGTAATTTACGCTGCTTTTGGAGGTATGCCGAGAATCTGCGAGCTAAATTACAACGTGTGCATAGTAAGCGCCCTGCCGATCAGGCACAAGTCGTGTCCGATTGGTGTACCCCTTGCCGAGTCTGGCTAAGGTTTTGCCATTCGGGGTTGCGCATGTTATCCCGCGCCTGTTCTCCGGGACAAGCCACGACTTTAGCACCGTCTTGAACAAGCCCACACTACGAGCGACGACTCGTTCGATAGCGGGCGGGCTCGCAAATGGCCCCCGGCTGTATGTGTGCTAGGATTCAGCCGTCTTATTTACTTCGCATCCCCCAGGCGTCCCGAGTGTCTCCCTACCACAACAAGCAGGACTTCGTCAATCCGTATTCTCTTTGCTGAATAACTTCACTCCTTTAGGTGTTCAGCAGTCACTCCCTGAATCGGTATTCTTACCAGTCATCAACTGTCTTTACAAAGAATTTGGTCAAATCAGCCAAAATGCAGCTCATTACTGTTCTTTCTGTCGCGACCTCTATGGTTGCAACTGCCTCCGCCAGGAGCGCAGTCACCCTCAATGCGGAGTGCGACACCAGCAAGCCCATGGCCCGTATCCACAACCGATGCGCTTACAACGTAAACCTGTGGTCTGTCTACAAGGGTGATGGCTGTCCCAGCGATGAGATGGTTACCCTCAAGCCTGGCGAAACTTACCAGGAGAACTACGCGGACCCCAAGGGTGGAGATGTTGGTGTCTCTATCAAAATCTCCAAGACTGAGCAGTGCAAGGGCAACGACATCACCCAGTTGGAGTATTTCATCCAGAAAAACTCTCCCGGCTTCAACTACAACTATCTCGATGTTTCCTACGTTGACTGTCCTTCCGACACCGCCGACTGCCCCACTAGGCAGGAGGGCTACTACCTGGTCGCTGGTTCCCAGACTGGCTCCGTAAAGGCATCGTCCGCCAACACCTGGTGCCCCGTCATGTCTTGCAACGACCCAGCCTCTTGCAACAAGATCTCTTACGTTCTCCCCAATGACGTCCAGACCAAGACTTGCGAGCCCGATCAGAACATGGACTTTTACATGTGCGGTGGAGAAGCTCCTGGCGAGGAGAGCACTGCTCAGTCTTCTGCTACTCCTTCCAGCAGCAAGGCTTCGTCTTCCGAGGCCCAGGCCACTTCCAGCGCTGCCGCATCCTCAACCGAAGACAGCTACGAGACCGAGTTCAAAGTCGCCGCGGCTGCTGTCACCCCTGCCCCCCAGAAGGAGCAGGTCAACAACGCCCAGAAGACCAAGACTGAGGTTGTCTATGTTACAGCTTACCAGACTGTCAATGCTAAGAGGCACGCTCACGGTCACAACCGCCGTCACCAGCCCTTCAACGCATAAAAATCTTGCCATCTTATTGTTTTATACACGACTGGCAACTTGGATGTTGGAGAGACTGTGTTGTCGCATGTTCTACGTTGATAACCAAATACCTATTTCGCGATATACCCAGGGAGAGAGGAAAGGAATCGAACCGATATCATTCCAAGTAATGACGAGGCAGACAGCGTCGCAGGCAATATATTCATTTCATATCCACATTATCGACGCGCACCCCGCTACTGCTTGTGTTTGCTATTCGCTTCCACCCTTTGACTTCTGCCTCGCTCGACAATTCTATCGCAATGTAGGCATGGATTCGGCGCTTCTTTTTGATCTTATTCTTATCTCACGATGTCACGACATATACCATCTTGGGGTTCTGGCCCTTACTAGGGCTAGCGGGGTTTGTTTCTCCTTTCTTCAATTCTTCAGGAGCGTATCTCCTTCCTCTTCGAGACAGACAAGGGACACGTCCAGGCTTGGTGCATGTCCCTATAGTCCAAAACAATATAGACTGTCGCTATCATTCAAACTACTTTTTCAATTTACTCGCCTTGATGTACTATACTGACTCGATTTGTCGTGACATGACCATTTGCAATTTCGCTTATTTGCTTGCGTGAGTTAATTCGCGTCGCACGACGCGTCCTGTGGCCTCCAGATCTTAACTGGATAAAGTTCCGTTCGCTATCTCATCCAGAGAGTTTGATATCTTACTAGGATTCTGTTCTCCATGTTCTGTTTCGTGATTGGGAACAAAGTTCGAAACACTTACAGAGGCTGGGGGTTTGAGCTGCGCCGCTTCTTGTAAACAATACCACTCCCCCAGGCCCACCTAGAACAGACGTTGCGTTTCGACTGTCGACAGTATTTATTATGTATCCCCTCACTTCAATATGCATGGACCGTTGGAGTATATTAAGAATCATGTTTCAGGCATCTTCATCAAGCGACTATTGTTTCCCGTTATAAAAAGTATTCTAACAACCGCCCCCGTACTTTTTGAAGATCTATATCGTTACCTTTCGAGGACTATCAGATGCACGCTATGGTTTTAGGCACGCTTCAAGACACTTCCCAAATGGCATCAGGTGAGGGTCTACGATCACGGAATTCGTGCTTGGCGCATATCTCGGCATATTACCGTCAAAATGTCCAGTGCCACATGTGTACCACAGTCCCAACCATCAACGTCGCACATGGCTTTTGCCCAAACTCTGGAAGCTCAGAACGTCACCAACTTTCGCATCTAAAAATCTGCTCCCCGGCAAACATGCTCGTATTACAAAATGCCGGCGCCTTGCAGATCGTTGACAGCCACGCGCCACTTCAGCATTCGTAGACCCCTCGCGGCAGACTTTTCGCCTTACTGCAGTAGTTCCACGTTCTAGAATTCATACTTTCATCATCTTCGGCACGTCCTTGCATGAACAGCTCAACGCCTTCCCCAGTTTTCCATCCACACAGACGTCAAGAACCCCGAAAATGTACTACGAGTTGGTGGTTTTGACATCGGTAGCGTGCCGATATCGATACGTTGCCCCGGTATCGATTAGCAAATCAAGGGCTTGTGCAATGCTTTCGTCACCGGCTCAAGTGCCGTCTCTGATCACGGCATTCGTCACAGGATGCTATTGCGATGTCAATGAATGAGAAAATTGGTTGGCTAAGACTTGAGCATCGTTGGCTGTTAAAGACGCTGGTGGGTATCTCAAAATTCTAGAACGAAGGCAGGTTGAGTCCGTTCCACCTCGCTGCCGCCCTCTTCACGAAACTGACCGCAGCTCCGACCTCCACGAATGATGTCAATCGCTCGTGAAAAAACCTGAGTTCTCAACCCTGTCGAGATGCTTACAAGTAAGAGTTGGTTGTAAAGAAAATAAGAACTGTCTACGAGCTAGACTGGGTTTTTGTGGAACTGTTTTTATGCATGCATCTACGCCCCCTGTGGTTTCAGTGGCGAGAGAACCTTCAGTTCTTTCTCTTCTTTATCGACAACTCAGTGCCTTCAGACTCAATCCAGCTGAGGACAGTGGTGCGAAACACCTGCCGGTCATGACTGGGTGAACTCCCCCACCTAGAAGTGTCCGGAACATGAACCATTGGTACTGTGACGCCATCTCGGCCCTATGAAGTATGGTACGTCGAGATGATTGATGGAATACGACATGCGCTCGAGGGATCACGGATTTTAATCTCACAAATAGCCCAGCCCGTATGCAAGAAGACTCGACCAGGCTTGGTCACTCTGCTGTGAAAAGTCACAAGGTGTGATGCCAAGGGCTGCTGCTTCCTTAGTTTACAGTATGGCTTATGGCAAGAGTTCAGGTAACATACCTGGAAAAGTGGTTTACGGGATCCAACTTGTAGAGGTGAATCACATGCCTGGTTTTGTAGCCATACCTATGATACACTGGCAGTTGGGTTATCACTGTCTACACCGGAAGCAGTGAATAGCGTTTGGCGATGAAACGAGTATACCCGGTTCAGCTGGCGGCTGAACATCGAACCTGTGTTTCGGCAGACCTGCGTTAAGTACGGGAGGTCATATCATTGGTCGTAACAGCGCCCAAGCAGATATGCCAGTAACTTAAAGTTCGACTATGCATAAAATATGAGTTACACATGGAGATCACTAACTGTGATCCGTCGACGAAGGTGAGTTAATTAGAAGAATCCATTTACTGCAGGATCGTGCGGCATCCATTGTATTCGAACCGGAAATGAGGGTTGTAAAAGTTCCCGAGACAACAGCGCCCCATGGATACCACAGTCCATCATGAGTATGGATGATGTGATAAGCAAAGTTGGGACCGAAGTATTCATAAGACGGGCCCATCGGCTTTTGATATGTTGCTCTTGTAATCAAGACACTCCAAGATGGTGCAGCATGGGCCGAAGGTGAGGCACGCCAGTCTTTACAACGGCTTCAGTGGTATGTACGGTGTCGAGTTTCTAACGGCCAGTCCGGTACCTAGATCGAGTCCGCCGCAGGACTGTCATTACTGGTTCTTGGAAAGCCGTCTGCAAAACCGTTCCACGTATCTGGAAAGCGAATTCCGGGGGGTCAGCGGTTCCAGCTTAGTTCCCTACAGGTGCACTGTCTTGTTTAGAATGAAACTGCTGCTGATAAGATGTCGTGGGGTTATTGAAGATCCCTATACCAACGTAGGAGCTATAGTACAAGTATCACGCGTAGCTGGCCAAAGGTGAGAGAAGAAGTTCTCGGGCGCTGCTGAGGACAGCAACATCGAATTGGATAGGGGGGCAGTAATAATAATGGCGGCGATGAAGGGTCTATGTCATTGGGTTCGAGTTGTAGTGATGGCCATGACAGGAGCATACTCAAAGGCAGTACCGGCAATCTTCTCAATGATGGGGTTGGCAATGGTGGTGGCTAAGATAACAGTGATAGCAACAACGATTCTAGGAATTGCTCGCAACGGAGCTCTAAGAAGCGAATGTTGAGACTGCCAAGACCGAGACTAACTCTGACTGTAGTTCTAACCGTGGGCCTTTCAAGTTTTCTGAACAAGGCTTGGACTTGAACGTATTCCAGAACATGGCACCTTGCAAATTTGAACACAGCTCAAGCAAAATGTCTAACTAGAGAATTGAAGACAAGATTAATCATCTTTGCGGTTACAGGGACTGGAGTTATGCAACTACGCCTCCGCCTCGGCGGAGGAATACCCAGAATTCATGTTCAATTATTGGGAGCTACCCATGAGCCACTTTCAAGAATCTCTAGGATACCGAAAAAGAAATTCAAGGGAATCCTCAGGGTGCATTCATTTTCGAACTCGGTTTCTATGGGTATCATCAAATTTCATTGGCAGTCGCCTGGGTCGGCATAGTGGAGACGCCAGGATTTGCTTGATCTGGGTGTTGACAATGACTTCTCGATCCAGAAACTTCCAATTTTGAGGATGTGGTAAGATCACTTGAGGGAGTGCAACTTTCGATTGGAGCCAACTCAGCCAGTCTGAGGAATCTGGACATCGCCTTCTAAGCGAAGGGTTCCTAGCAAAGATATTCAAGCTTACAATTGCATTGAGGTGAACATTCATATACACGGATTGAATGATTGTCTTGTGGTAGTAAATTCTGTGTTCGTAGATCGTTATAGTGTGCTGATTTGATGTACAAAGTTACGAGCAGACATGGAAAGTCATTTGCTGCATTTTGGAACTTACGTGCTAGTCAGCTGTGAATAATGGAAAGTGGAAGAAGCGGGCAGCAATGCTTCAGAAAGTCTATAACCCAAACAAAAAATATTTGGCCAGTTGCAACGAGTACCTTCCCGGACAACGATTGTCAAGCTGCTTGAACACTTTAGAAACACTACTCTGGACTCTTCTCATGAGGCAAAACAACACGCTACAGTTTCTGCTTCTCTACTCTCGGACCCCGAGATATGAGAGCACGGAATTAACACTTTCAGAGCTAGTAGAAGTTAAAGAGATATCCTTGAGCCGTTGTAACAACAGAAGAATACTTATATGGGTGGAAAGGCTCCAGGGCCAACAGAAAGGCCAATCTGGTATCATGTTGGTAGCTCTTTCGAGTGTGCTTTGTAACATTCATATCGTGCTTGCACAGTGTGAAAAATGCGAAACACTCGAATCTCATATGGCTTTCTTCCGTTCTAAGATGTTATTGAGATTCTGTATCCCTGAACGAAAAAGAAGCCTAGTACTAGAGATGGTGCAGACAGAGTAATTCACAGCTCAACCATATATTTCAAGCGAAAGAAAGCAGCAGACTTGCACATGTGATGTATTGTTTGTGAGCTTGAAAAGACCAAGACCAAGGCGCGCATGTCTTGCTTCCTGCAAGTTTTCTATAAGAAGACCATACGACTCCGGTGAAGAAGGCAGAGTCTGACAAGCAGGAAGAGACTTGGCGTGCAGCTTGATTCTACCCGAAAGCCATAGGTGTGCTGCACTAATGTGATATTTCGAAGCAGGCAAACATTTACACTGATACGTCACACCCACGCATTAGCAACTTCCAGTCTTACCAGAAATCACAAAAGAGTGCTTCGATCCTTCCAAAGCCCATCGATCTGCCGCCGGCGCCTTTTCGTCTTGTAAGAAAAGGAATAACGCTCCTCAGCAATCATGTCTGACTAGTAAGCTTTCTGCGAGCTCGAATTGCTAGGACAGAGATGAAGTAAGACGGCTAGAGAACGACTTTGAGATGGCTCAAAGTTAGCAGCCTCACATCATGGAGCAAAGGTGAGAAATTCGGAACGAAACAGACCAGCATGGAGATATGAATATCGAGCTACAATGTGTTAGATGTGGAAAGGGCGTAAGAGTTACTCAGCTCTGTGAATCACGATTTGGTTCTTGGAACGGTGGAGTAGATCCCCATCATATTGCACGAGATGACAAATGCATCGAGTACGCTTCTATAATGCAAGAGAACCCAGAACGCCATGCTGTGTACCAAACCATGCAACTACCATGAGCAGTATTAGTGGAGTGTAACATTCTCAAAACCAGAACGCCATGCAGTCGTGAAAGCCGTGTCGCAAATATTACCTCTTCTCTTTTGCTTCTTCGTTCAATCCTCGGCACTGCAGCACATCACCCATATACACATTCCCTTGCTGTGCGATGCTCTCTACCACTTTTCTTTCGAACATCCATCTACGGGACAAGATACGTCTATCCCTTATTCGAGTCTCCCCATGAGCGCTTGTCTTGTCTTCGTGTTCACAACTCCTCCCACACCAAAAGCAGGAATAATACGTCCTATACGTGCAAACGCACTCTTTGCCCAATTCTTAACCACCTGCCCGACTCTCCCTTCTGGCCCGCCCATCTGCGCGCCAGGTCTATTATATAAATCCAGGCCTAACAAATGCAACGGTGTGCTCACAAACTGTATCACCGCAGGTGTAACAAACTGTGCAACGCTCGCCGCACCCACGTACTTTTTCACCTCTTCTCCCATGTAGGCTTCAATCCTTGGTGCGAGAATGGGCGGCAGATTGAACGAGGCGAAGATAGTGAGACAGTCACGGACCGTGAAAAGGGCGAATGTGGGCAGCGGAACAGGGCGTTTGGAACCACTGGAGCCGAATAGCTGAGTGAATTTGTTATCTTTATAGAGGCAGAGGGCGAGGTTGGAGGTTGATGTTGCAACAAACTTGCTTGTGCCGGCGGTGGTAGAGGAAATGGGTGTGTTGGAGGTTACAGAAGAGAAGGTATCGATACTGTTGGCGGTAAAATATGTACCAAAATAGAGACTCTGGGAGCACATGACATATTAATCGTTGTTCCCTTTATTGTACAAGTCCGCAAAGTTGGAGTATGGGTGGAGGACGTACAAAGATAAGCAGAAATGGCTTTCCTGTGATAAACCTATGCGGCTTCAAGAGAAGCTCCTTTGCACTTTTCTTTAAGCTCTCGCTCAATGTGTTTCTCCCACTCGCATTTTCAATAATACCCTTATCGATCATCGTGATAATCGGCGCAACAAGGGCACCAGCGGCACTGGCTGCAAGCGCATCGCTTCCGAGACGCAGGCCGAGCTTGTTGGTATTCCATTCGCGTCTTACTATAGTAGATGAGACTTCATTCATATCCTTCGTTGAGTCTTTCGCTGTCGTCATTGCGTTGACGGTTGTGGATATCGACGGTTTCGGTAATGATTCCTTCAAGACAACAGGTTCATTGCCAATTGTAATATTAATATGCTTCTGCTCTTCTCCCATTGCGGCTCCCCCCTGTAACTGATAAATCCTCTCTTTCTGTGCTGCATGTAAGCACGCAGTTGTTCTCAATGCTGGTCTTTGCGCGCAATGAGCAATTGAACGATATTGTCAGAACGAGATGATCAATGCCTGAAGCTTTTCAATATTCTGGTAGGAACAGCTTCTTGGATTATTGTAAGAAGAAAGAGGATTTCAAGAAGTCGAAGCGATTGTCGTACGACAAAGCGCTCAGGCTGCTGACGCGCTTAAGTTTCCGTGAATCGGCTTTTGAACGCGATAGCTCCGAGCCGACTTCGGGATACCCAAACTGAACAGCTGCTTATCCGACCCTCACCAACTTCTACTCCTGCAATCATGGGTAGCTTCGGATGAGCGGTACAAGCATCATGTCGATGAAACAGCTGTCCTTCTTTTGCGGACGCGGAAGTTGGAGCCCCAAAGTAAAGCGAGGGTAGCCTCGAGTGAGTGTGTGTTAGCATACTTCATCATGTGCGACTGGTATGTACAACAGACATGTGCGACCGAGACGTACGACCGTTGCGTGCGACTAATACATGAGACCGTTGCATGCAACTGAAATGTGAAACAAATTCGTCAATTCATTAATCATACAGAGCCTGAGTAAACAGATCGATTGATTCAGACCATCGTCTTCGAACCTGTGGGCGCCGTGCCCCCACTTCCCCAACTCCTCTCGCCCAAGCTCGCTGGCACAGTGATGAATGGCTTCCACCCGATTCGCGCTTCTTCGTCCTTTTCATTCGCATTCTCGGGGAATAACAAGACAGTGTCCAACTCTATTGGCTCAAGCTGTGGTTTCTTTTCAACTCTTGGGCTTCTAATCTCCATTACTTTCCGTCGAGACGCCGGGAATACAGCGCGCTCTTTGCGCCTGAAAAGCAAGCGCAGGAAGGGAATTGAGGCAGAAATGATGCCGCTGTTGGTTTCGACTTGGCCCCAGAGAAGCAGGTCAGCACCGTAAATTGCACTGTTCCAAGGCGAGGCAGCCCAAAGCGTCATCACACGCATGCGAACCGAGGACGCTATAATGGCCAACACGCCAACTGAGAAAATGCCTACAAGGGCCAGTCGTTGTCGTAATGGTACACTGAGACTCAGCAGTGTTGGAATCGGGATCAACAGAATGACTACGTCGCTGAACAAGTTCAAGGCGGCTGTGAACAAGAAGTATATCGTTGGATCGTAACATTGCGTCTTCGGTGGATTCGGGTTCGGAGGTGTGTCGAACAACGCAAAGTACGCATCTGTATTCCAAGCATCGGAAATCTTTCTGCACTGTAAAGCTGCAGCTATAGTAGCGCCAATGGAGTACAGGCAGACGAAAACAAAGGTTCCGTTAACGATATGGCGTAGTGTGCGGTGTGATGCAATAGTCCTGAAGAAGCAGAGGATGCTAAGTTTGACAAAGCAGAGGGCTGCAACATAGGACATGCGGTACACCCACCATGTCATCATGACACCTTTGACATGCTCTGCCATGAGCGGGCGCTTCTCCTATGCAGGTCTCAGCTGAGATTGAGTCAGGACGATTGGAGTTCAAGTACCGGTATGCGATAGTAACTTGGTCGAGTGTGGCTGCTGGTCTCATCCATGTAGTAGTTCACGACCAGGTTGCCCCATGTCAGCAACTTGCTTGTTAGCGTATGCTTCTAGTGTGAGGATGAATAGGATACCAGAGCAGTTAACATCAGATGATCCGCTGCTGTCACAGTACCGACAAGGCAGTATCGACAGTAGTAGCTGTTTGTTGATGTTAGTCGCTGGTATTCACGCTCAGCACATGTGGACGTACCGCAGCGCTACTATTAGAGTTGATAGTCCTGTCAAAGCGCATCCCACAATCACCACAATGAAACCCGGACGCAGGTACATCTCGTGAAATTCGTTTAAAACCAGCTAGTGTGCCAATGATGAGCAAAGGGGTTTAGTAGTAAAGTTGATGGCGCTGACAGACACATTGGATCGCCTGCCACAGGAAAAAAAGAAAGAGCATACGGTGATGCCGACGATGAGAACAAGAAGTATCCCCTATTCTACTGACGGGTGTCCACCGGGTCGGCGCGTTTCCCCAGGTTCTGCACCTGCACGCCATCGACCACGGTCTGTGACAAGTACCCATGTGCCTGCAAACACGCGATCACCTAACGGAAATGCAGTCATGCGAGTGGTTGGTGGATTTGAAGAGGAAATTTGGAAGCGAGAATTTGCTCGGACGGAGATCCGCATTGAGTGCGAGGGAGCAGGGGGCCAGATCTTCTGCCAGGAGTAGCCGATTTCTTGAAGCTGAGACGCCCTATACGGGTTCTCGAAGCCTATATTGCTGCATGATATATGTGATACGGCTCAAAAACGAACATATTGAATAGTTGGATATATTGCTTAGGCGTGTGACTGTGTATCCTTCCGCGAATGATTCGTGTTATTTCCACATATCTGCTTCCTGAAATGGTCCATTGCATTGTCCGTAGCACTGTTAGTATTGTCCAGGATGCGAGAGTGTTAGGTGAGTGTCTGAGATATTAGGCTGAAACACGGCTGATATCTTCGCCCAGCCACTTCGAACACCAATCAGTGGCGTGAATATAGGCCTGTGTCGAGCAGCTGAGCATACTGGTGTGCAATGAGCAAGGTATGAGAGGAGATGCTCATGAGATTGAGGAGATCTCAAATAATAGCCAATCTTGTTAAGCAGCGATAGAGTCGAAGCCTGTTGGAATGCGTCCTAGACAATTGCCAATCCGAAAACCTGGACATCTGGCACATTAATAGCAGAGACTCGTTAGCAGTAAAGTTCATGTCTGTCATCCGATGTTGGCTGGTACTTGGTACTCGAGGTTGTGTTGTACTATACTTGGAAGCCTGCAGCAACGCGTTGTAGCTTGTTTGTGTACTGGTCTTGTCGACAAAGAGCAACATTGAAAAGCACACAACCATACAGAGCTCGTTCAAGTCGTGGTGCCAGTTTACGGATAGTTTGCTTGTTCACTGGGTAGCTTTGCAGGACGATGGGGTTATGAATGGAAAGGAAACTCACTGAACGACAGAGATAAGCTGCTGGAAGAACTACTCGCTTACAGGCAAGCACAAGGGCAACAGTCTTGGCAATACGAGAGCTGAGTGCCAACTATGTCCAAGCTGCGGATGTTCTTTAGCGAATCCTGAGTGATATCATCTCAATGGTTATGGGATGATGCTGCGCGATCAGAGAGTATCGAATGGTTCACAGCTGGGTAGTGCCGCGCTAGCAGGGATTTGGGACGTGAGCGAGAATGACTCATTTTGGCTCACTTCGATACGATGTCAGCAGACCCCAAATTGTTGAACCATCACCAATAGGACTGCGTGACATTTGGTAGGCACAGCCGATGGGAAGCAGGCTTCTCTGCAGATGAGCTGCCTGGGTGTATATGTCGGGTATTGATAATGTGGATGTAATAGTTCCGATACTGATGTGGATTGTCAGTACTGGATTTACAATGCTCACATCGACTCATCATGACCATGTACACATACTAGCTCAGTGTGAGGTTGTTGGCTGCATGCATGTGTCGAAGTGATTTGATATGAGCGAGTGCAGTGTTGCAGCACCACCGTGCGATACGAAACAGGTATCATTGTAGACTGCCCATTACATGTGACATAGCATAAACACTAAACAAATACCAATCCACCTTGTGTCCAGCAGCATTGAAGACTGAAGTCTACGTTTACCGAGGTGATACCACCTTGTAAAGGCGTGCAATGAGTGCACTATCTTCCAAAATTGTCTGAAAGAAGTATTTACTAACGCTCGAAGAACAGAAACTGAAAAAAAGACCATGATAAGCAAATTACTTTTGCGAACGGAGTAGTGCACGGAGAGCCTCGACTTCGCCCTCGAGCTTAGCACAACGAACTTTCCAATCGTCGCGTTCGGCCTTCACCTCTTTGAGCTCAGCCTCGAGTCCAGACATTTGGTCGACACGCTTCTGTCGATACCGCCGAGCTGCAAGAGTGTTCGCTTTGCGTTTCTCTATGCGAGAGGAGGATTCGCTGGGTGGACTGTTTTTTGTGGAAGTTGACACCCTGGCATGTGGAGAATGTTCTGGTGAGTAAGAGTTCCTGTTGTGAAGGCTCGCAGAAGAGGAGCCAGACTGAGAAAGATCTGCTTTCATTAATATGGATTGTGAGTTTGAGATAGTAGGGTCCTTACTAGGCTCCATGGGAGTAGATATGTTTGTGTTGATTGACGACTGTGTACCAGAAGTCATAACCAGGAGATTTATCTGCTCTTCGGTGGTCATGACAAGTGGAGTGTTTCCAGGAGTGATGCCGTGTTGAAGTGCATTGCCAGAGAACTGCTCCGTGCCAGCAGGTGGTAGAGAAAGGGAATTGCAGGTCGCAGTGTCGTAGAATGTATCGTAAGTAGAAATCAAAGCCGGAAACGAGGAACTGGAAGACAAAGGAAGTGAGGTGTCAAGAAGGGTACTGCTAGAATCGGCAGTAGTCAAGGTTAAATCCAGGTCCCAACTAATAGGTGGTTGTCCATGGTGGCTTGGCAAATGTTCCCAATCGTCGCGGTGCTATACATGCTCAGCCTTTGCTCTTTAGGTGCAATAGTCAAGTCACTTACAGAAGAACGTGACGAAGGGTTGGCTTGGGACGATCTGCATGTTTGCTGAGGTATATTGCATTGCGAAATGTCAAAGAGCGGATCCTGATACCCGCTGGTGAAATCTAGGTATTCGTCAGGGAAAATTGAAGCTGAGGAAAAGCCCTCTCGGTATCGACCTGAAGAGGGCGGGTTTGGGTTGAGGAATGTAAGAACAGGCGGGCGCCTCAGGCTTTAAGGGCGTAGGTGCCGGTTAGCGTACTTGGAATGGTGGATGCAAGTGATCGAGAGCACGGTCCACCCAACCATGGAAAGCGCTGCCCGGCGACGCAACTTTCGAGCACAGCCGCCCTTTTACGTCCGCAGCCAACCCTCGCAATGGCGTCCGCATCCACATCCCGCATACTGCGACCAAGCCTGGTATCCTCGCAACATAGTGCCGTCATCTCATTCTCTGTCCCGTCGATACGATGCGCTCGATTTTCGACATCGCCAACGTTGCTGAAAAAAGACAACAACAGTAACCGTGGTGTATCTGCTGTCAGACAGACTGGTCTTCGCCCAAGACAGACACTTTCCGTTAAACAGAAAGACTTTGCGAACCAGCAGTTGCCGACACCAGTGAAGATCAAAGAGAAGCCCACAGGGACACAAGACCATGGTCTCTGGGACTTTTTTAAAGATCAGAAGCTGCTCTCCACACCCACAGAGCACGCACAGCATGGCCGAGAATGGACAATGGGAGAGCTCCGTAGCAAGGACTGGGACTCGTTACATCAGTTGTGGTGGGTTTGCGTAAAGGAGCGCAACCGTCTTGCGACCGAAAAGCTCGAGCGTGCACGTCTGAAGGCTTTGTATGGCGATTTCGAGAGTAAGAGAAGAGACGAGGTCGTGCAGAAGACCATGAAGGCCATCATCGAGACGTTGGCCGAGCGAACACAAGCCTACGAGGAGGCGCGCGCACTTGCAAGCAGTGATCCATCTATCGATCTCAGCAGGACAGACGGGCCGCAATACACTCAACTGCCTTACGTATGTGCCATCTGCTCTGAAGGAGAAGAAGCATACTGACACAACGCAACAGGACCCACTAGAACCAGAGGCATTCGAGACAGAAGAAACACCAGTCGCCGACCTTGCAAAGGACACCACAAGTCAGTCAAAGGAGAAGCTAAGCGCAGCCTAGTATACCCAGCATAAGCAAGTATATAAATTTGAGTCAAAGGCTGTCGAAAGCAGCAGACAGAGCACGGTCGAGCATAGAGTGTTATCGCAGCTATGGAGCATGCTACAAAGGGGGCATGTCATGATGATGTTATATCGGTATATTAGACAGTGTACAATACTTGCGCTGCCTTCAGGGATGGTACGAAGAATTGGGAGGTGCTTTTCAGAAGGCATAAAGCATTTGTAAAATATCTGGCAGGGCGAGCACATAGTTTTGATGAAGATGTCTGTGCTTTAGCATAAGTACAGACCAAGTTGTGGATAACTTTCTTGTGCCAGGTCTGTTTTAGAGGTGCTGCATGAACGAGCCTCAACGCCACTTGCATAACGCGAGTCAAGGCAGCTCCAACCCCACATCGAATGCCCGCTCACCGCCATCCACCTCTGCTTTCCAACGTCCAAGCAGACAACACACACAAACACACATACTAATCTTCACTACATATAACAAATATGGATGAGATCGCACCCGAGTACGACGTTGTAGTCCTGGGAACAGGTGGGTTCCCATCTACCCCGCCAGACCCGTCGTAGAGAGCTAACACTCCGTAGGTCTTACAGAATGCGTTCTTTCAGGGTAACACATATGCTCATTTTTGGCGATGCACGTGCTGACAAGCTCTCAGAGTTCTCAGTGTGAAGGGCAAGAAGGTCCTCCACATCGACCGCAACGACCACTATGGAGGGTGAGAATCAACAACTGCCTAAACTGCCATGTACTGTAGCTCACGACTTGCAGCGAGGCTGCCTCCCTTAACATCGAGGCTCTCTTCAAGAAGTACGGACAAACTGATGGCGAGCCATGGAAGAAGTACGGTCGCGTCAATGATTGGAACATCGACCTCGTTCCAAAGCTCCTTATGGCTAACGGTGAACTCACCAACATCCTCGTCTCGACCGACGTCACAAAGTATCTCGAGTTCAAGCAGATCGCCGGTAGCTATGTCCAGCAGGGCAGCGGCGCAAAGGCCACTGTCGCCAAGGTTCCCTCAGACGCTGGCGAGGCGCTCCGCTCGCCGCTGATGGGTCTCTTCGAGAAGCGTAGGGCTCGCAACTTTCTCGAGTGGGTTGGCGCGTACAAGACAGACGATGCGGCAACACACAAGGGTGAGCTATCTCTCAAGCACGTGTGGATGCCGCAGGTTACTAACTACCTGTATTAGGTCTCGATTTGAAGAACTGCACCATGAAGGATGTCTACGACAAGTTTGGCTTGGAGGCTACAACTCGTGACTTCATCGGCCACTCAATGGCTCTCTACCAGACAGATGACTACATCAGCACAAAGGGCGCCGCCAACGACGCCGTCGAGCGAATCCGTCTTTACGTCAACTCCATGGCAAGGTACGGCAAGTCCCCGTACATTTACCCTCTGTACGGCTTGGGAGAGCTGCCCCAGGGTTTCGCCCGTCTATCCGCTATCTACGGAGGTACATACATGCTGAACACTGATGTCGACGAGTTCCTCTATGATGGCGACAAGGTCGTTGGTATCAAGGCGACGATGAAGGAGAAAGATGATACTGGCCCTGGTATGAAGTTCGAGACTAAGGCGAAGAAGATCCTCGCAGACCCCTCATACTTCCCTGGCAAGGCGCGTGTGACTGGTCACCTTCTCAAGGCCATTTGCATTCTCAACCACCCCGTTCCCAACACAGACAACGCCGACTCTTTGCAATTGATTATTCCTCAGTCGCAGGTTGGACGCAAGAACGGTAAGCTATATCAGGGCAATTCAGCAATTCTTGTTCATGGCACTGATACAATCTGCAGACATCTACGTTGCCGTTGTCTCATCCGCCCATAACGTTTGCCCCAAGGGTTACTATATCGCTATTGTATCAACCATTGCTGAAAGCGATTCCAACCACCACCTCGAGCTTCAACCCGGTCTTGACCGTCTCGGAAAGATTGAAGAGCAGTTTATGGGTCAGCCCATTCCCCTCTACGAGCCACTCGAGAGCGGCAAAAATGACAACATTTTCCTCTCGAAGAGCTACGACGCTACCAGCCACTTCGAAACCACAACAGGTCAGTGAACCCCCCTTCCTGAAGCCTTTCCGTGACCGGCTAACACCTCGCAGATGACATTAAAGACATCTACCAGCGCGCAGAAGGCCATGAGCTGGTTGTTGAGGGTCTGAGGGACGGACAGTTCAATGTTGAAGCATAAGCGGCGAGAGCTTTGACGGCAGACTGAATAAATAGCAAGCGGTCGTTTTGAAATACCAAATTACTACAAGAAATAGTTTAAGAATTGTACAAATGCTTTCCAGCTTCTGGCCGTTTTGCGGAGAAGGAGGTTTCCATTTTGGGCGATATATGTTCGAGCTCCAAACCCCACGTATCATCATAGCTCATATGCTTCATGCACTGTATGGACCTCCTTTCTGGCTTTAAATACAACCTTTAGCTCACATATATCGTGTGCATGCAAGATTTCTTGTAGCAGTTCAAAGAGAAGGATCAAACAAAGTCGTCGTCATCATCATCATCATCATCATCGGTGGAAGTCTTGGCAATCGACAGGGACACCTTTGCGGACTACGGCGCAAGCGTTTGGCCATTGGGGTACTACGTCGCGTCAACATACAGAACCTTCTCTAGAGAGCTCTGCTCCTCTCCCCACAGTCTTTACCATGGCGCAATTCGGGCGGTATCGCCTTCTTCTTGTAGCTGTGGTGTTTCACCTTGTATACATTTACAGCATCTTCTCGATTTACTTTGTGAGCCCTATCGTTCATGGCATGCGCGAGCACCGGGTGGAGACCCAAGAAGCTCCTGCAAAACGACTAGTACTATTCGTCGGTATGAACTAACACTATACAGAAATGGCAGTGGCTGATAGTTACATACAGGTGATGGTCTTCGTGCCGACAAGGCTTTTCAGTCCTTCCCAGATCCCAATCCCAATGCCACCAGACAGGACGCGCCAAAGCTCCTCGTAGACTACGCCAAGACCCCTCGCCCTCTTGCGCCTTTCTTGCGTTCAAAGGTCCTCGAAAGCGGCACGTTTGGCGTTTCCCATACCCGTGTACCCACCGAATCGCGCCCCGGTCACGTCGCGCTAATCGCGGGGCTGTACGAAGATGTATCTGCCGTGGCTACAGGATGGAAGCTGAACCCTGTAAACTTCGACAGCGTGTTCAATCGAAGCAGACATACATGGAGTTGGGGTAGCCCCGACATCCTGCCCATGTTCGAAACAGGGGCCGTACCTGGAAGAGTGGAAGCATACTGCTATGGACACGATTTTGAAGATTTCTCAAAGGACGCCTGGGCATTGGACGAATGGGTTTTCGAGCGTGTAAAAGGGTTATTCGAGGATGCAAAGACGAACGCGGCGCTCAATGCGGAACTGCGCAAGGAGAAGAACGTGTTTTTTCTGCACCTGCTGGGGCTGGACACTACAGGCCACGCGCACCGACCGTACTCATGGCAGTACCTACACAACATTCAAATCGTGGACCGTGGCGTGAAGGAGATTACTCAATTAATCGATGAGTTTTACAATGATGACCAAACAGCGTTCATATTCACTGCGGATCATGGCATGAGCGACTGGGGCAGTCATGGAGATGGTAACCCAGACAACACACGTACACCCTTGATTGCATGGGGAGCGGGTGTTGCGAAGCCCATTCGAACTACGAGTGGAAAGGCTGGGGGCCATGAAGACGGCTTCTCTCACGACTGGAATCTTGACCACATCCAGCGAAACGATGTGGACCAGGCAGATGTTGCAGCGCTCATGGCCTACCTTGTAGGGCTCGACTTTCCCACGAACTCGGTCGGTGTACTGCCGTTGACGTATCTCGACAAAGACGACAAGGAGAAGGCGGAGGCGCTGCTGGTAAATGCTAAGGAGATATTGGAAATGTATCGTGTAAAAGAAGGAATCAAGCGCGCGCACGCGATATACTACAAGCCATTCCCTGGGCTTGGCGATGAACAACACTCCGTGGAGCATCGTGTCTCAGAGATTCAGAAAGCTATCGATGCCGACCGGCTCGAAGAAGCTGTTAATCGAACGTACGATCTTATTGATCTCGGACTTGACGGGCTACGATATCTGCAAACATATGACTGGCTCTTCCTACGTGCACTCGTCACGCTTGGCTACCTAGGCTGGATAGCTTTTGCAATCACGACAGTTATGGACCTCCATGTGCTCAATGAGGACTTGCAAGCACAAAGGACCACGCAGAGCATCACTTTGTTTTCATCGGTTTTGGTTGTACTATATTCGGTTTTGCTCAAGCAGCGATCACCTGTATGGTACTATGCTTACGCTTTTTTCCCAGTACTCTTCTGGGAAGAGGTCTACGCACGGAGATTGTCACTCATTAAAGGAGGTCGGGTACTCTTCACCCAAACGAAAACTCCAGCAGACAAAGTGAAGCTAGCATTGGCAGTAATTGGTTTCTTAGGCTTAATGCAAGCTCTGGTAAGCCTTTACTTTTCTCAACAAAACAGAGTGGCTTCTACTGACAGTCTGTAGGTACAAAGCTACTTCCACAGAGAGATATATACGGTCTGTTATCTACTCGCTACAGCCTGGCCTGCCTTTTACGGTCAAGGGTTCGCGAAAAAGAACTTAGGGACTGTCGCAACATGGATTGTTTCTTGTGTGATGATGAGTGTCTTCACTCTATTGCCGGCGAACAAAACTGAGAATGTCAGCTTGGTGTAAGCAATCCTTCCTTTCAAAGGCGATTGCACTAACGCGTTACTTACAGCCTGGTTGGTGGTGGGCTTATGTTTGCCGTCGGCGCCATCTACCTGGTCTTTGAGGAGAAGATTCTGGCCAACGCAACTTCCCAATCCAGCCCCGCTGATGTTAAGACGAATCTCAACTCACGGCTGATTTTGAGTGTCCAGGTAAGATGCATGCTTGCAGATTCGCAATCCTTGCTGACGACCATCCAGCTTGGCCTAGTGCTTCTGTCCATGATTGTCACTAAGAGCAGTATTCACTATGTTCAAGCACGGCAGGGGCTTCCTCTTGGCGTTCTAGTTGTAGGTTGGGCAACGCTCTGTAAGTTACAGGTTCGGACTCCATGAGTAACTGCTGACACACTTTAGTGGGTTCGCTGTTTCTACCGAACCTTCATGGTTTGTATCCGAACGGCCACTACATCCACCGTTTGGTTGTAATGTTCCTACAATTCGCACCCACCTTCATCATTCTCAGTATCTCCTACGAAGGTCTCTTCTACTTCGCATTCTGCCTATGCATATTCAGCTGGATGCGCCTTGAACACCAAGTATACCTCCACACTACCAGCGTGCCCAACGCAATCCCGCAACCTCGCGAATCCATTGAACCTGCTGTCACTGCAGCAGAGGACCACCCTCCACCACCCACAAAAACCACTGGATATCGCTCTCTCACCCTTGCCGACGCTCGCATCGCAATGTTCTTCTTCTTCCTCATCCAATCCGCATTTTTCAGCGCCTCAAACATCGCGTCTGTATCCTCCTTCTCTCTTGATGCCGTGTACCGCCTCATCCCTGTCTTCGACCCGTTCTCGCAAGGTGCACTTCTTATCCTCAAGCTTATGGTTCCATTCGCTGCGTTGTCCGCCAATTTTGGGCTGCTCAATAGGAGGCTGGGTGTTGCTCCGTCAGCATTGTTCATGGTGGTCATGGCGGTAAGCGATGTCATGACGCTTAGCTTCTTCTTTATGGTTAAGGATGAGGGGAGTTGGTTGGATATCGGAACCACGATCAGCCACTTTGTTATTGCGAGTTTGCTGGGAGTCTTTGTCGCAGGATTGGAGATATATAGTGAGTGGACTATTAGAGGCGTCGAGTTTGAAGAGAGGAAGATTGTTCAAGCAAATGGAGAGGGACACAGGCATACGGAGAATAATAACAATGTGAAGTAAGGATGGTTCTAAACGGGATGTAGGATTCTCAGTTTAGCGATGATATTTATGTCTGGCAGCATGTGTATCCGGGTGGCATAATGAGTCTGATAGAGTCATAATGGCTCGTTTAAATTACCATTGATCTCAATTGAATTAACACAGTTCTATGTGCTGCATAGTCAACACATATCGATATACGCTACATGTATAGACCCATTGTCTTACACATTCTTTGTCCATAGTGTCGAAAATCATACTTCGCCATAAGAGTCGAAGCAATTGAATTCATGCTTGCTCTTCTCCGTTCTTCCTTTAACAAAACAATCAAGATTGAAACCATACTCTTGCTTTATCTTCTGAGGCAATACAAAAGACCTCACTACATCTTCATGTTTTACACTGTCTTGCTCCATGCACAAAAATCAACACTTCTTTCCGGGAATGCTGTGAAAGCATATCGATCTTAGATATATCTGACAAAGAAGACAGAATTCAAACGTGTTTATTGTCTTGCTGTTGCACAGAGGATTACTTCTCCATGGCTGGTTGGGCCTTGCATTGACACTTTGGCTTTATAGAACCTGCTTCCATTGTATTCTGACCATATGAAAACTGCTAACAGTCTGTCATCCTTCTCTATTAAAAATTCCTTTGATTCAGTAAGGAAGGCCAAATAATGTATGTTCCTGTGTTTGTTGTCCCAATCAACCTGAGCTAAGCTCATGTCTAAAGTAGTTTTTCTGTCTGGCACAATATTAGTAATGTAAGCGGTCGGATCGAAAGCAAAACAATTACAGTGCCTGCTTTGAACAAGAGATATGATAGGCCGAACTTCGTAAATGCTTTCCCACATAGTCTCTACATGCGCAGAAAGGTTGAGGTTGGTAGAGGCTGATGCCTAGTAACAATTTCCAATGCGTTTGGCAAGGTCAGATGTGTGAGTTCCTGAGGTATTCTCAGTATTAAGTTATCATTTGCACCGTTTGAAGCATGTGGTATCAGTACAGGAAATGAAAACAGCATTTACACGGATGCCAACGTGTATTAAGTTGAGTTGGATTTAAACATTGAAATACAGAAAAGAATAGGGTAGAAAAAGAAAGGGTATTTGACAGAGGTTCTTGGGAGCGACTGTTTGTAAATAGGATAAGAGTAGAGTGTGTGAGGGGAATTGCGTGTAGTTCAAAGTAACAAGTACTCGGGATGAGATACAAGACTGGGTGTAGAAAATACTAAAGAAAGTGTTAGTAAAACAAAGAGCACTAGTGAACAACCTTGAGGCCCATCTCTAATCAGATCAATGTGATTGTCTCTCGGTTCAGTACTCTGAAACCTAACGGAATACAGGAGAGATTGTTGGCGGTCGTGCTGCACTTGAAGCAACATAGGGTGGTCTCAGTAAGGATTCTACGGCTTCAAGATTACACACGTTATTTGTCCAATGTTGGATGTGCCCGGCATTTGACTGCTGCTCGTTACAAGAAGAAAATCTTGCTTCACCCAATACCAGATCATTCGTTTGTTGCCGTTATGTGTAGGCTAAAAACCTTTCCATTCCATCTACGAGCCATGTGCAGAATGTTCCTCCGGCGAACGCATTGTTTGTCGCATGACTGTTCTGAGTCTTCTGCTGGGGCACACCCTGTGCACTACCGGAATCGGAGGGATGAAGACTAAGTTCACGATATATGACGTTGACCTTAGTTGCGTTATAGCGGCTGCTAGGCCATTTCCCGTGGAACGACCGGATCAAGGGCGACTAGCGCGCAGCCCAATGACAGAGAGCACGTAACCGTAGCCAATTCCATCAGTACTGCCCCCATTCCTTCATGAAGCACTGGGCTAAATAAATGTCTTCGAGAAACGTCGTGACATACCAATCTACAAGATTGATACCTCAGTCTGGAAGATCGCGATTGAGGAATTAGGTGGACCTATGATTGAAAGGAGTTAATCTTGGACATGAAAAGATTGATTCAGCTTTCATAAGCACGGGTTCAGGAAACAACAAGTAAATGGAAGATTAACTCCTCGGATGTGCATCTTGGTTTGTATGGGCCGTCGTAAATGCATCGACAATGACATCATGCTACGCCGTCAAAGACACTGCCTAGCGAGATTTTGCGGGGTTTCGCTTCTCCACCATGCATCCGATACACCAACCTGCACGCGGCGACCCACAAACCACGCAAAACGTAGTGATCAATACCTTTCTGGATGAATTGCCAAGGGATGACTGCGCTTGTCTACGCTTGTCTTCAGCTCCGTGATCAGCCACATACGTGTCACACGTACTTGTCTGTGCATACCGGCAGCAATTATGGCAGGTTTCTTTGACTTTGGGGTCGTACGACGACTGGGTGCATACACCGATGTACAAATACATAATGGAGACGCTCTGCTTTCCTGCGCGCGATCTACTCTCATCAGGCTTCCCTCATTCTAACCTGTCCATCGGGAGGTATACACAATGCGTTCTTTTGCTTTTCTTGCCGGTGCGCAATTAGCAACAGCCTTGTATCAAAATGGCTCTATTATAGCGCCTTGTGACTCGCCTATCTACTGCTATGGAGACCTGCTTCGCGAGATCGAGCTCGCCCGCCCATTCTCAGATTCAAAGACCTTTGTGGACCTGTAGGGTTTGTTGCCAAAGCTGAAGATGTATTTTGCTGATCATGCCAGACCGACAATCCGTCCTTTAGATGAAGTACTCGCAGCGTTCAGCAACCTGACAAGACCAATTCAGAACAATACTGAACTGAACGATTTCTTAACAACATACTTCGGGGAAGCCGGTTCAGAACTGGAGCCGGTGCCTACAGAACAACTAGAGACCGATCCTGATTTCTTGGAGAATGTCAACAGCTCTGTTATTGTGGACTTTACTCGCCAGGTCATTGATATCTGGCCGGACCTCACTCGACGCTATGTTGGATCATCTGGTACATCTAACTGCACAGGCTGCGTTAATTCTTTCATCCCCATCAACCGCACATTCGTCGTGGCTGGTGGCCGCTTCCGCGAGCCTTACTACTGGGACTCCTTCTGGATCATCGAGGGCTTGCTGCGCACTAAGGGATCCTTCACACAGATTGCTGAGAATATCATCGAAAACTTCATGGATCTTGTTGAAGAAATCGGCTTTGTTCCTAACGGAGCCCGAAGATATTACGAAAACCGTTCACAGCCACCGTTGCTCACTCAGATGGTCCGAGTCTACGTTGAGTACACTCAGAACTATACTCTGCTTGAGCGTGCTATTCCTGTGTTAGAATTGGAGTATGAATTCTGGGTCAATAACCGTTCGGTAACACTCGAGCGTGGCGGCAAAAACTATACTCTACACCACTACAATGTCTCGAACACCCAGCCACGACCCGAATCTTATCGCGAAGATTACATCACAGCAAACAACCAGACCTACTTTAATGAAGAAGGAGAGCAGTTCAACGCGACCCAGCCGCTCAATGACACTGAACGAGCAGTCCTGTATGCAAACCTTGCCTCCGGAGCCGAAAGTGGATGGGACTATACTTCGCGCTGGCTGAAAAACCCCTCAGATGCCGTCAACGATAATTTTTTCCCGCTTCGATCGCTCAATGTTATTGAAACCATCCCCGTTGAGCTGAACGCAATCTTGTACTACAATGAAATCACTATCGCCGGCTTCCACCGCCGTGAAGGCAACTACGATGCTGCGCGCCAATGGGCTGAGTTAGCAGCAAACCGCAGCGAAGCCATGACTGCCATCCTGTGGAATTCTGAGCATTACAGCTATTTCGACTACAACCTTACGTCCAGCGCCCAGAACATCTATACACTTGCGGATAATACCAGCACACCTCTTTCTCTCGCTGGCGCACCAGCAGGCTACCAAGTCGGATTCCAGCTCAGCCAACTTTATCCCTTCTGGACCGGAGCTGCACCACAAAGTATCAAGGGTAACCCCACAGCACTCCGTCGTGTTTTCTCTCGTATTGAAGAGGCGCTTGACAGCGAAGCCGGTGCCATATCTGCCACCAACCTCTTCACTGGCCAGCAATGGGACGAACCGAATGTGTGGCCGCCACTGCAATACATTGTCATTCAAGGCCTTCTCAACACACCCCTTGAGGTTAGCGAGGACGACAATGAGCAGACAGCTGAAGATTATGTGTGGACTCAGGACCTCGCGCTCCGCCTTGCGCAGCGCTATACAGACTCCCTGTACTGCACTTGGCGTTCTACCGGTGGAGCGACAGAGGAAGTGCCACAGCTTCCCGGCGCAGAGGGTAATGGCACCATTTTCGAGAAGTATTCTGATGAGGCCATCAACGCACGTGGTGGAGGCGGCGAGTACACGGTCGTTGAGGGCTTTGGCTGGAGTAATGGTGTCTTGATCTGGGCTGTTGATCAGTTCGGCCAAAAATTGCAGACCCCTGACTGCGGCAACATCACAGCGGCTGCACCACCTGAAGCAAAGAGGAAGAGGAGTGCCGTGGAGTTGAGCAAGAGAGATGCAAGGTGGATCAAGGGAACGAAGGAGAACAAGATGTTTCGCAAGTAGGGCAAGACGAGTGAGTAAGCTTACGCTGATGAAACCTAAATGTAGTAATGAAAGCATAATACATCGTCCATGTGCGGTAATGAGTCATTGATGATCCAGCAGTCCACTCACTCTATCCAAAACACGCCTGCCCCCCATAACCGTCTGGAAGCATTTTACTCTGTTTTCTTGGTTCATCAGTAAGAAAGTCGGCAATCTAACAGCCCTTCGCGCTATCACAATGTTCGCCTCAGCCCTTTAAAGCTTCTTGAATTGTAACCATCAACCGACGCTTAGTATGTGCCATACTCTGGCCTCATGCAGCGTTCATTCTAGTACCGCATTTACAAGAACGATAAAAGATTCCAACGCATACAAAGTGTGCCATGATTCGAAGGGTAAAAGACCAGCCCGATGTTGTGTCTCAGCTAATTTTTTAGAGAAAGCGGTTGCAGCAACCTGTCGAGAAGAGGTAGCAACTACCGCACGTTGATAAGACAGGTAAGCCGGTTGAGAACGGTTACAGATTGGCACGGTTATACAGTCTCGCCACATGGGAATCTCCAGAAGCGCATCGGATGAGCGCTCCGGAGTGCGTCCCCACTGGTAGAACGCCTCGAGCTTCCCCGCGTTGATCTTGGTATCTTGCCTGATCGGGCAATCCGAAGCACCATCGACATTGTATGGTAGAGCAACAGCTAGGCACGGACAACATTGCCTGACGACAAATGTATTTTTATACCTCCATGTGTCTATACGTCTGAGCGTCTGGCTATGCACTCGCCCTGAAGCTGCTGTTGCACCCTACATTTTTACAATCTATACCTTTTATGCTATCATAACGGCTGAATTCCAAGATGACGGGTATCAATGGAACAGTGAATGGGTCAACAGCCTATGGAGAAGTTGCAGTCGAAAAGATTATCGAAGATGAGCACAAGCCTTCGGCACCGTCACAAACGAGCGAGGAGGACATGCGGCTTGTACTGCAGAGCTTCAGACTATTAATTGCAGATCTTTGTCAACAATTTGGCATGGGTGGGTAAACTCTCAAATCTTTACAAGCTCACTACCGACATCTTCAACAGGGCACCCTGGAGGAGCGATAGGCATGGCTGCAATCGGTGTAGCCCTTTGGAAGTACGTTATGAGATATGCGTCCCATCAGCCGGATTGGTTCAATCGAGATCGCTTCATTCTGTCGAACGGCCACACATGCCTATTCCAATATACTAATCTATACCTTTCCGGCTACAAGGCGATGTCATGGGAGCAACTGCTCTCATACCACTCTGACAGACCTGACAGCCTATGTCCCGGACATCCCGAAATCGAGCATGAAGGCATTGAGCTCACTACAGGCCCCTTGGGTCAAGGCATCGCAAACGCTGTTGGCTTGGCTATTGCAACTAAACATCTCGCCGCCACATTTAACCGCCCTGGGTACGATGTTGTTGACAACCACACTTGGTGCACGGTCGGTGACGCATGTATGCAGGAGGGAGTTGGTTGCGAAGCTTTCAGTTATGCTGGCCATCTGAAGCTTGGAAACTTGACTGTAATCTACGATAACAACCAGATCAGCTGCGACGGCAGTGTGGATTTGACCAACACTGAAGATGTCAACAAGAAGATGGAAGCCTGTGGATGGGATGTCATCGACATCGAGGACGGCAACAACGACGTGGCAGCCATTGTTGCCGCGATGGAGAAGGGCAGGGAGAAGAATAGAAGAAAGCCGTTATTCATCAACGTGCGAACCATCATCGGCATGGGCAGTGCTGTGGCGGGCAAGGCTGTTTCCCACGGCGTTCCTCTTGGTGTTGAAAACGTTGCAGCCATGAAGAAGGCATGGGGCTGGGACCCCGAGAAGACATTCTACATCCCGGATGCGGTTAAGAAGTTCTACGCCGATATTCCACAGCGCGGCGATCAACACGTGCAGAAATGGAACAATCTCGTCGCAACGTATAGCAAAGAGTATCCCGAGCTGGCCAAGAACTTCAAAGACCGCATGGCTGGAAACTTGCCTGACGATTGGCAATCCATGATTCCGTCTTCATACCCTTCAGATGCAACGCCTTCTCGCAGATCCAATAACCTTGTCATCGCAAGAATGCTTGCTGAGATCCCAACTTTTATGGTTGGCACCGCAGATCTTACTCCGTCCGTGAACCTCACACATTCTGGCTACAAGATATTCAACCCACCCGAACTCGTTCCAATCTCTGGCGCCCAAGGATCCTATGAGGGAAGGTACATCCACTACGGCATTCGCGAACACGCCATGGCGGCCATCGCCAACGGCATCGCAGCCTTTTCCCTGCGCACAATCATCCCCATAACCTCCTCTTTCTTCATGTTCTACCTGTACGCGGCGCCCGCAGTGCGCATGGGCGCATTACAGCGTCTGAAAGTGATCCACGTCGCTACACACGACTCGATCGGCGCAGGCGAAGACGGGCCAACCCACCAACCCGTCGAATTGGCGGCACTGTTTCGTGCTATGCCGCATATGCAGTACATTCGCCCCGGTGATAGCGAAGAGGTAGCGGGTGCGTGGAAGACGATGATCGAGAACACAGATGGACCGAGTATGATTAGTGTGTCGAGACACGCACTGCCACAGCTCACGGGCCTTACAAAACGTGAGGGTGTGAAGATGGGCGCATATGTGCTAAAAGAAGTAAAAGACGCGGATTTGACACTGATTGGCGTTGGCGCTGAGCTTTCCTTCGCTGTCAACATTGCCAATGCGCTTGCTGAATCCTCCATTAAAGCACGTGTTGTGAGCTTCCCTTCACACACACTCTTCAAGTCACAGCCGCTCGCCTACCAGCGCGAGGTACTACGACGCAATGAGAACATACCTGCCGTCGTCATCGAACCATATGTCGCGCTTGGCTGGGAAAGATATGCTGATGCAGGCATCAACATGAACTCATTTGGCCACTCACTGCCTGGAAAATACATCTACAACCACTTTGGCTACATAAACGATACCATGGCCAAGAAGGTTCAAGAATTTCTAGGGAGTTGGAAAAAGGGCAATGTAGGTCGGGGAGAGTATGTTGAGCTATGAGGTGGATGAGCAAGTGGAGCATGGTTGCTGGTTTTTTTTTCACGTGTAATTTGGATCTGAAGATGTTTATCTTCTGGAATTTAGCTCTTACTACAACTATGAAAACTTGATTCTCTATTGTGTTCTTTGGCCTGCATATCTTCGTGCTGTGCTGGACGCTCGCAGGTGGATTCATCAAAAGCACAGCTTTGCAGCAATCGAGCGACCTAAATCGTCTCGTGTTCTATCCCCGAACCGGCTGAATGCCTCTTCTGAACTTATCCCATCTTGCTTTTGAATTGGGTGCCTCGATTGATGCCTTCTGTTTTTGAGCATGTCTTCCCATCATTCAGTACTTGTAATTGTACGTAGAAGAAACTCGTGCCAGCGAGAGCCAATCTACTTTATGCCACTCCTCGTCCTCTGTTAAATGTTTCCCTGCCCTTCTCCATCGCCCAGACATTTGACGTCTCTTCTCCTGGCTCACGATTCTACACAATAAGCTTGTTATTCACATGCTCTTCCCATTGATTCCTTGTATGTCCTTAGTCACTCTTACATTCCTCCTACCCCCTTGCACATGGATCGTTGGAATGCGTATTCATCTCCCTTGGCTAGAGTGTATTGCAAATGTGGTACGAGTAAACCATGCATTTGGTCGATAGTTCAATAACGTCTTTGCCCAATCAAATATCACTCAACAAGTTGCGTAGCCCGGTCATTATGAATATTCATGTTCGTTCTACCTAAGACGATCGACCCCATAGTCAACCGAGGCATATCCAGACCCTGATCCATCAACGCCATCGCAATGGTATCGTAGCCGAGCCATCAATCTGAACCCCAAACAATCAAGCAAGCAATCAACGTAAGCAAAGAGATTCGTGTCGTATTAAGTACAGTCGTGGCAGCTGCATCGCTGCGTCATGTATGAGCCGGAAAAGAGGCTAGACAAGCATGGAAAATTGTGTAGTGGATGCCGCTGTGTGATGCGCAGTGTAGTGGAAGAGCTCATAGTGTGAAACGGGAGCGTGTGAGAATGTTTCGAGTGCGGGGAGTTGTGTAGTTATGTGTTACCGTTAGATGCTTGGAGAGATTCCGTTCCCGCCGGCGCGTAGTGCGTATTGAGATTCTTTGTTGAGGACAGTCGGTGGCATCACGCCGTTTGAAATGAAAGGGCCGAAAAGCGAGGTCACAGCTTTACCATCACTGTCAGTAAAAGTGACGGGAGCGATATGTGGTGATGTGTGAGAGGAAGCGTTCGGTGCGAGCCCTTCGTTCACATTAGCATCCGTACCAGGCTCAATCCCTGGCCTTCCAGGAAAAATGTCCTCCGCTTCGGCCGCAGTTTGTTCCAGGACCAACGCGAGCTTCTCATCGCTATTGCCAGAGTCCGGTAATGATCTTGATCCAGGAGATGACCACGAGAAAAATGCTTGCACAAATTTTGAAAACCGCCGTCTTGCTACAGGGTGAACGGCAGTATAAGGTTGTGCGTCATCGACCTTGTCTGCAGCGGGAGCATGGCGCCAGCGTTCAGCCTTCACCCAGGAATGCGTACGCTGCATCGAATCGACTCTTTGCTTTTGACTCAATTGCTTGATAGCTGAACTCAGATGAGGCTTGATCGTTGGGGATTTGGATAGCGATCCAATAAAACTCTTTACGATACGGGAACCAGAATGCAAGTGCTTGCGCTGACGTTTGAGCCACGATTGTTGTGAGTTGAACTTCCAGTCAGCTCGTTTGATGCCTTTGGCTCTAGGTGGCTTGGGAAAATTTCTGCGGAAGCTCATCGTGGTGCGAGTTTGTCTACGATCGGATGTGTCAATCGAGGAGAAGTTTTTTGCATCCCGTTTGACTTCGAGTTCGGGAATCATGCGCTTCTGCTCGGTAGTGTTCTGTTGCAGCTCTTCGGCTTCCTGTGGCTCCTGTTGGATCATGACCTTGCTATTGCTCCAGGTACACATGCCGTCGAAAATGGGAAAGTTGTAGGCTTCTGCGGGACCAGGGAGCTTCTCCTTGCTTCGACATGCTAGAGCGATATTTGATTGCCGCTTCCGTTCTGGCAGCGTCCCCGGCATGTCTTTGTCAAGGTCGATAGTCCTGCCTCGACCGAATGCAAGAATACTCAAGATGGGCATTACGGCAAGTTCCCGCTTCACCGGCCCCGCAATGCGCCCATCCCGGGAAAAGGATTCCAAGCTCTCGGACAGGCTATTCTCACACACAGCGCCATCAGAATGGCCGGGCAGTGGCCTCTCACATTCCTTCTGATTCGCCCTACACAACATCAGCACAACGCCTCCTCACACACTCGAAGACGACTAGTGGTACCGGGGAGGAGTTCCCTGGCCATTCGGCGCGCCGTTTGGCTGGAACTCCATTTCCCTTGCCATAACCTCCCTGGTTTGGGGAAAGTAGGGCTCGACACCGTAAGTCTTAAGGTAGGAAGCTGTCTTCTCGATGCGCTTAATTTCGCGTTGGACGTTCCACTCCTCGCCCTCGCCGAAGCGGCGCTGGACGACGTCCACCATGGCGGTGTCGAGGCGGCTGTAGAAGTCACGGCGCGCGGCAATGTCTGCCGAGTCAGCACTGTCGAGTCCCCCGTGTGAATTGAGGTTACCGCCGAGCTTGAGAATCAGATCGAAGGCGTACTTGGGGCCCTGGGGTAAGAGCGTCAAGCGCTGGATGTCGGGCAGGAACTTGAGCATGGAGGAGGCGAAGTGGGAGGAGGAAATGGAATCGTTGAGGTCATCTTGAAGACGGTGCAGATCGAAGTTGACGATAGTGATCTTGCGGTCGAGCTGTGCGTTGAGCGTATGTGCCGCGTCAGGTGTGGTGGTATCCATGATCTTAGCGATGGAGGAGGGGACGTCTACAACCATTAGCCATGCGGCCACCTAGGAACAGAATAAACTCACCAGGCCTCAGACCACGCTTGTCAATCCAGCTGTGGACTTCTGCGCGCTGTGCTTCGAGCTGTTCAACCCAGGACTGCATGTCAGCAAGCTGGCTCTCGAGCTGCTCGATCTTTTCCGTGTAAGGGCGGACAGCCTGATTGAAGGCTGCAGCAAGCAGGTCGGGCATAGGCTCCGGCTTGACTGTGCTCATGGCGGGCACTGGGGCGCCCATACCAGGCATGCCACCGTGGCCACTGTTAGACATTCCCCTCACAGGAAAGTTCTGCTCTTGAGAAGGCTGCTGCTGACGCGGGTACATCTCCGAGTCGTCCTGGTCGTGGCCCTGAATAGTTTGATCCTTGCGACTTGAATCAGGGCGCTTCTCTGAGAAATCGTCAAAAGACTGGGATCGCGGATTGCCGTCGTTTTCCACGTAGCTGTTAGCGCGGGACGATCTGCGCTTGAAGAACATAGTGAGAAAGAAGAAAAGAGCAGCGACCGCTCCAGAACGAACGTGTCAATATATGGCGTGTGGGAATAGGCGTAATTTCGGTTCCCGTATGATCAATGAAGAGTGGTTGGGGTGAGCGAGCTTGTCCCAATAATTCTAGGAGCTGTGGCTGGGCTTCCAAGGTCTTATCAGAGTGGTTGGGGGATCGCTCCAAGACAACGGCCGTTGCACGGGAGACGAAGTTGTACAAATGGACTGTGCGAGCGGCAGAACGGAAGCGAACGAGCGATTCCCTTGGTTATTATGTGAGTGGTTCAATGATGCTATGGATATCGATGGGAATGAAATTTTTGTGTTCTTCTGTTGCTTCAAAGGTTGGTTGAAAATGATAGAGCCATGAATCGAGCTAGCACCCCGCTCTTGCCGACCCGCTGTCCAGCCTCCCGTGGCTCCACCAATAGCGCTTGCTCGATGCCACCTATGCTCGTGGCCGTCCTTGCCGTGATCACACCATACGCGTCGCGCGCGTCGTCTCTACTTACCTTCTTTGCACTCCTCTGCACTCCTCTGCACTCCTCTGCACTCCTCTACACTCCTCTGCACTCCTTCTCTAAACACTTCTCCCGGCGTCATTTTTCATTCCATCATCAACACTATGGTCTGGTGTCTCTTGAAGTGCTATTAGAGAATCTGGAGTTGTGATGACGTTCATCTCTGTCGATCTGTTGCTCAGGCGACAGATCCCCCAGACTACACAGGCCTATGAGTAGTGCAGGGGTAGACCTGCAAGCACAGGCCATTTCGTGTCTGGCAGACTGATACTGTCACGTTCGAGAGACAGTGGGCTTTGGGAAGACTGGACTGTGGCGAGGAGTGGGATTTTGACGTATGCTGCAAAGTCTTGTTTGTCATAGCCTTGTGTATGGAGCGTCGTTGCCTATGCCAGTGTCGTGTTCTTTATCTCCCTCATTGTATTCTCTGCAGCCTGCGTCTCCAGGCTTACCTGTTCGTTCGGCCGTTGCAGAATCGCGCTGCGACCTGCTCTACACTGTCCCTGCTGGTCTTCAGAATGATGATGGCGAAGAAGAAGAAGAAGAAGAAGAAGAAGAAGAAGAAGAAGATAAAAACAAACAAACAAACAAACAAACAGAAACGGAAACAGAGGAAAGAAGTAAGAAAGAAGATTGTGATTACAATTGTGATTGCATCAACGCCCTCAAGAACGAGGAGGCTGCAACCATGAGATAAAAGCATCTAAACGACAAGTGCGTGGTCCAGCCTATGTTGTGTCCCAGACAAACAACTGAGACATAGTGTTGTGGAAGGTAATGCAGTAGCTGATTACTTGGTCGGCTAGAAACGTGAATGCCATGGCAAGTATATGTATTTGGTAGTCACATGACCACTGGTCATATCGTTTTAGCATTTTCATCAACGTCCAAGGTACCACGACGCTGACGATGGATTTAGCAAGTTAGCTGGTAGCTTCCGCGAGTTCAGCGCACATTGCGCGCTTTGGGCTGGACATTTTAGCTGGCAGTTTGCAGGCCAACAGTCTGTGGGTGCTGATATAGTAGAAGACACACTGCATGTGCCCTTGGCGCTGGTTTGCAGATCAAGAGGAAAAGCTCAGAGATCAGAGCAACATCGAGTAATGCTATGGCCTTATATGCTTCCTAGTCGCTGCTGAGTTTGCGTACCACGCTGGCCATGATGACGCAAAGAATAACCACTGTGATGAGCCAAAAGAAACAGGACTCTGGGGAAGCTTAGAAGCATCAGACAGCACCCGAACTTATTACATACAAGCCATGACAACGGGCTTTGTCGACTTTGATCTTCCCTTATGAGACAGCAACAATAGCAGCAGCAGCAGCCGCCGCAGCATCAAGGGGACTGGCGCTGTCATAGGATCTATACCGAGTGTGACAGCCACTGTCTCCGAGAGAGTCGACGGGAGATTTATACGGATGACAATTAACTACTATCAGTCGGAAATCAACCCGCCAAAACTGCGATTCGAGGATTAGATCGCATACAAAGGAACCTGAACCTGTAACATCTACTGAACACATATAGCTTTGTGTCTAGGTATCACTGACTCCCTAGTATCACCAGAGCCACGAAGGGGCGAAATTAAAACGGCACCAGTTTGAGCAATGGAACCTAAGACTTATCATACAAATTGACCACCTCTAGCAGCACGACTACGTAAGGGGACCAATAGTATCTATATAACATTGTACTATCACAAACTTACAACCCAGGAAGCCACGCGGGCACATACTGAGAGTGTCTCTTCTACCATCCAGAGTAAATTGAGTCGTTTTATTGAGAAGTGTTGAGAATATTCCGATCACCTGTCATGAGAACGCTAGGTCACATGACCTGTACCCCTCTATATTAGCCGAGTCGTGTATAGTGCGTAATCGACACACTCTACAACCACTTTTGACTTGAACAAAGCTACCCATTAGGTATTCATATTACGACTAATAGTACTAGCTTCTTAACAAGGATGCTTATATCAATCAACGCTGAGACAAATAGTGGTATCGTTGGGAGGATTCACGTACTGGTACGAGAGATATAGATTTGAATTCTGATATCTTGATAGCTATGCTGAGTAACTGTGGTGCAGACGTTATCCTATATCTGCTGCTTCCCAGGTGTCACCAGGCACCAGGAGGCTAGCTAGTGCACCTATGACAGAACATATGTCAGCAACATACATTTGTACCGACATGTATTACTTTTTGTTAGCACTTTTTTTTGGTATCAGCGAGTATCGCACCGTTATCACAGTGCGATACGAGGTGGAACTGCGCGAATAGATTGTAAGTTTTACGGACCGACTCATCTATATCCCGCAGTGCATAAAGATATGGTCACGACCAATATTGGGAGGAGAAACCCAAGAATCTGAACCTACAATCATACGTCAAAAGTTTTGCACGCCAAGTACGCACGCACCTTAAAGGCTTGCCAACTCAATACTTAGTGAGGATATTGAGATAACCACAAATAAGAGTAATCTGAGATCTTGTGCTGGGGAGTAGGATTTGGCCTCCTCTGAATTCCTGAGATCCCTGAGAGTGCAGCACATCGTGGGGGCATAATGGTGATGATCTCAAGTTTGGTGGTTGATCGACGCGATGATCCTAGCTGGTTTGGAGTGCAAAACTTTTGAACTAGTACTGTACAACCGGCAAGCTAGTAGATAACCTAGACGTCATTGCTGGCCTTTGCCATGTAGGAGATTCGCGATATAGTTCAGTTCAATCCACTCTTTTGATCCATACACCCTCCACTCTTTTCTCAGCCCATGCTTTTGCGCACCGTAGACTGGTGCTCCGCGACATCTACGGGTAGTCGATTAATAGCGCCTAAAATATCTTCCCATTACACAAGCGGGTATACCGACAACTTTCAATTTTGAACAATAAGGTGATTCCCCACAGAGCGGCCACCCTACCGAGTGGCCACCGTCAAATTTGCTAGCAAGATCCAGTATTTCAAGAACTTATAAATGTTCCATTTCTTAGTGAAATCCTCTGACGTTTATATTTAAGCGTCATTAGATATACTCTTTTAGTTTATAAATGCAACAAGCTCTAGATTGCGTAATTGATGTAGCTGTCTAACTGTTGGCGGGGCTTTAACGCACGTGCTCATCGATATGTCAATCTTCAGTACATATGTAAGAACTTATATCGAGGAAAGCTGAGCTAGTCCCAAACGGGCCTAGCATTATCTACTTAGTGTGATGCAGAAGTATTCCGACACTAACAAGCCTAGTTGTTGGCTTAGCGAATATGCTGTACCTCAATAGCTGTTTGAGAAGAAGCTAAGATATCATACCGTTCTGTAGGTAATGTGTATTCTAGCATCTTCAGAAGTCCCTGAGAATCATTAAAGCACCTTAGTGGTTCTTTACAAGGATTGAGTAGCTCTAAAACAGCGTATGGAATATTGCCTTCATTTCCGTAGAACTTTAGAACATCTTGCAAATATGCAAGACCACCTATGTCCCAAATTTTGTGAGAAAATAGTAAAATTTGGTGGTTGTTAGTGTTATTGCAGACTGCACTGCGATAGCAGTACGATGAGACCTGTCACTTTTTGGCCGGATTGGGTATCGTGTGGATCGAGTAAGCGCCAACACAACACATAAAGATACGACCACAGCCAAGATTGAGAAGACGAACCCGAGAATCTGAACCTACAACTGGCAAGCTAGTAGACGACTTCGACGTCGCTGCTAGCCCTTGCTACGTAGGAGATTCGTGGTACAATGCAATATACTCTCTTCACCCAATACACCCTTTAATCTTCATTCACTCTGTGTTATTGCGTAACCGTAGACTAGCGCTCCGCGACATCTACGGGCAGCCGATTAACAGCGTCCATTATACCTTCCCATTTCACGGGCGGGTATACCGACAAAAATTCAGATTAGGTAGTTTGGTTACCGACAGATAGTAGTTAATCGTCAGCTGTACTTAATATTCAGCTCGCTCGCAAAACACGTTATGTAACTCCAAAACTCTTGCATTTGCGGATAGATGTTCTTAGATTCGCATGACGATCGTAGCGACTGAGATCAACATGGACAGCGACTTTTTCGATAAAACGCAAGTACAACGGGCAATCATCCGATTTTTGAATTCAAGTAAGGAAGAGCGGATGTGAGTATTTTGGTACAGTGAAAGGAATATCAATGCACGTGATCTCCACATGTACATAAATATGGCCCGCCAACCTCAGTAGCGAACAACAACAGAAACCCCTGAAGAACTGATTAACCTACATCGGTATACTAGCTAGTACAACTAAACATGATGCTAGCCCGTACCATGTGGGCGCAATAGCAAAGCATCGCCATTCCTTAGAATACACGACTGTGATCGTGGCCCCCATACAAGTCGATAAACTGTCGTGATCGTGATGGCTGCCCATCCCTTCCTTCTCAAACTCCTCCTCCAATCCGTGACACGCTCTTACAGCAAGGTACAGACCACATTACCTCCCCGATCTATTCAAGTAGGACCCGAGAGGATATACAGACGCGTTGTCCTACGTTACCTATCGTTATAGCTATGCAAAAAGCTTTGGCTATGGAGCGAACGCATGAGCATGCATCACTCTGCATGCCTCTGATTCAGCATGATGGAAAATTGGATGACTTTGAATTGGCTTCGGGTCACAAGGATCCAGAACGCGCCGGCCACAGTCATCGCTTGGGTACACCAATCAAAAACGCCATTTATTATTCGCCCCAAGCCACAGATGTGTAGTGCAGCAGGAAAGGGTTGGTAACGAAATGCTAAGCCACGAGCTGAGTTTCCGGGTCTGCACTCTGCAAACGCAGCACTCATGTCGCATAAAAAACCGCGGATAAGCTTTGGCCTGGTACACCGGTGGAGGGGTAGTAAAATGCCGGACCAAACGCCTCACGGTCTTATTAGGTTCATGGGGCATCTTTAGCATCGATTTTAGGAAAAAGGAACGCTTGTTAGGGGATATTTATTCGTTTCTATTTCAGGTTGATGTTGCTACATGAGCGCAGCGATCCATGTGGCTGGGGCGTGGCTTATAGCGACCCTTCAGCCGGCCCTATGACATCATTATGTAACCTTCGTTTTGAACACCAACGAAGTCATGAGAAGCGAACGACTACGACCGTACTTCAGGCTCAACTCCCTCGCTAGAGCCGCGATGAGAAGTAATGAAAAAATTTTCTTCCTCGGCTACCAAAAAGTGAAGACCCCAAGATATCAACATACTGAATCAAGTGCATGGCCATCAGGCTGCGTATTATACACATGGCTTGTCATAGACGTATTACAACCTATCTCATACTATCATATCCCCGCGGAGGCCGCACCTTGAGACTCAGCTGAATGTGCGCACAGCACCGTGCGTTCGGTTTGGCGAGAAACTCACAATGGTCCGATGTTAGAGCTGGTGTCCTCAGCCACTTATTCAGTACAGCTCACAAATTATCTTAGACTTGTTGGTTGCAGTAGATACCGAACTCATGAATCTGCGATTGAAAACTGGTCATTGAATGATTTTGAAACGTGTTTATTAATCCCGTCGTCACCATATGCCCAAGAGTGCACTTGACGCCTGTAAAACTCACACAACTGGCAAAGCTCAAATTCTACCGACTCTGACACGGCACAGGCTTTGATGAACACTGAGTCTAGATTTGGAATAAGATATCGATCCCCGCTTTTGCTACTGCAAGGTCGTTCGGCCTTCCGATCAAGTACTTAGTATCGTTGGAAGACAAAACTGGATACCCCGTCAGCCCTTGCTTGCTGCGAAATTTTTGGCTTCATCTCATCTTCATTATGAGATTTGCACTACTGAGTACTCTTCTGGCCTTAGCGACTGCCCAACAGACCGGCAAAGATCCTATCACTAATATCTGTCGACGCCACAAGCACCAGACATGTATCATAGACTCGAAGCTGTACATTGATGGCGGATTGGTTTACTATGGAGGCTCCAAGGGTAATGACAGTGTTGCTGAGAAGAGTGAGTCGTGATAACTACGGCTTGCGATACCTGCTGACAGGCGAAGATACTTATCTCATATGGGAAGATGTGTCAAATGCAACCATTGAGTCCAAGTTCCCAGAACAGCATGTCAATCTATCCAAAGTAAGTCCCATTTCCGGAAATAAAATTTATTGAATTTCCATAGTACTGACAATGTCATAGGATACGGATGTTCCTTCTGTGAGCGGAGGTGTTCTATGGCCCGATACCGTCAACAAGCTGTTTTACCTTTTTGGCGGCGAATACAGTGACACCAACGAGGTGAAGAGGAGGGATGCTCAAGGTTTTACCTTATGGTTCTATGACACCATCTATGACACATGGAACAAGTCGAAACGTCATGGCTCACAGGATAATGTGAGATGGCCAGCGCTTGGAGCTGGTGCAGTGTCCGACACAGGAACTGCATATTACTATGGAGGCTACTTGACTAACACATCGGATTTTGGGACAGATGGCCAACCGGTCATGCAAAACACCCTGATATCTTACGAGATGGATACAAGACAGTGGACAAATCAAATTTGGGACCAGACACGCCGAGCTGAGGGGTCGCTTCATTATATACCAGCTTCAGAAGGTGGAATGCTGGTGTATTTTGGAGGTCTAGAGACAGATAGGACGACCGGCGAGGCCAACTATGTGAGTTTGCATTCTAGACATTTGATGATCCAAACAATACTAACATTACCAAGGCGAACATGAGTGTGAGTTACATCTGTCCCTAACACTTCAATTTTGATTGATCAAGTCCAGCAAATCCATCTTTTCGACATCGCCAACCCCAGGTGGTATACGCAAACAGCCATTGGTGACCTACCACAGCCAAGACGAGGTTTTTGTACAGGTGTAGTCTGGGCGAAAGACAAGTCTTCCTATAATATGTAAGATCATTATGATGTGCAGCGACACTTCCAGTCACTGACATGCGGAAGCTACCTCTTCGGTGGCTTTGGCAGCCCAAATGGAACTGGCCTTGGCGATGTATATGTATTGACACTTCCTTCATTCCAGTGGATCCTGGTAAGTGAACATTTCATAAACATTATATATACATACTTATTCAGAAAGATATGGCCAACCCCGCAACAAACTGTATTTCCAGGAGGCAAGGGATGGTCCTCGTGCAGCGTTTTTCGCGATTCCCAGATGATCATCATAGGCGGTTACCTTACGAATACTTCAAAAACGGATTGCGATGTTCCAAATATTGGTGGACAACACGGTCTCTTGCTGGGGCAAGAGCATATAGAGCAAGGAACGGATGGGAAGCCGGCTTGGTGGCATGCGCCAATGGACAATGTCACTGGATACCGAGTACCCGACCAGATTGTCGCACGCATCGGCGGCGAGTATGTCCTCGAGGTATCACATCTTGCTGCAATATCGCTAACTTTGACAGTGTTGACGGTAATGCTGCTTCTACGGCACCCGTCGTAGGCTGGGTAACACCCGACTTAGCTAAGTACTTTGGAACCTCATTCGTTGCCCAGCCACGGTCGGCAACAAGAGCAATACCCACAACAGAACCAACGTCAACATCTAACACAGAGCCAACTGCGAAGAAGACTAACATCGGTGCTATTGCGGGAGGAACAATCGGGGGTGCAATCGTTCTGATTGGCATCATTGCCCTTGTATTCTTTTGCCTTCGCTCCAGACGTCGCAAACAAAATACCCAAAGAGAAAGCCAAAATGCAGAGACAGCAGGTGTTTCTGATCCTCGAAGTCCTGAAATGGCACAAAAATCGATCGCAACCAGCTCGGTATTGCGAGGCAGTAATCTGCATTCTCCCATTCCGCAGTCACCCACAAACTCTCCTCAGGGCTCACCACCACCCGTATCCAACCCATGGCATGGAGGGATTCAAACTGCGAATTCATACTACCAGGCGTCACCAAACCCACATCATCAGTCTGGGGAGTGGACGCAACTAGGTAATTACCCGCCGCAGGGTAACTATTCATATCAACACACATACTACCCTCCACCTCCTGAGCCTTCTCAATCAAATAAGGAGGCCCATACACACACAATGAGTGTCGAGCTGCCTAATATCAGAAGCCCGGCGAATGATGCTGCTGAAATGCCACAGGCAAACAGTCCATTGCCTGACCGGGGGAACCGGTAACATGGGATGTGTGGGTGCGATTGACGCAGTATGCAACTGAGTAGCCATGTTATGGAGAAACTTCTACAAGGTGCTCTGGCATTGAAATATTCAAGAGGAAAGACATGGAACAGTTAGTACAAAGTTGATACAAAATGACAGATCAGATCAATGAATCCTTTGTCTTCTACCTCTACCTCCGCTAGATTTAGTAGTCCACTAAATATTCAAATGAAAGTGCAACCGGTAGTAGTGTCAACACCTGGGTATTTGTGTTGCTCCTAAAATCAAGTAAAAACCGATTTCGCACTCTCATGACTGTATGCACGTACCAATCCTACAAGACAGAGTTCGAAGCATGTACAGTAACTTTTAGACTTGCTTATTGATCGGAATTTCAGTTACAGATAGTTTCGAGATCATGACTGATGGAGAAGGCAGAACTGATTAGTCAGGCGCATCTAGTTGCTGCAAGCTCTAGAACGTAAGAATCGCCAGGCAACTTCATCTGAACTCTCACTTTAGCCTCTTGTGCTTTCTGAGACAAGATTGCAAGGCTTTCTATGGTAATTTCTAGGCCCACACCCATCATATCAAAATTAGCAAAGATGTGAGCATTTCCGGATAGTGAAGGGGAGATCAACACACGTGATCTCTGCATGTACATAAATATGGCCTGGGCCAACCTCAGTAGGAAACAGCAACAAGAAACCCCTGAAGAACTGATTGACCTACGCCGGTATACTAGCTAGCATAACTGAACGTTGATGCTAGCCCGTACCACGTAGGAGCAATAACAGAGCATCGCCATTCCTTAGAATACACGACTGTGATCGTGGTCCCCATACAAGTCGATAAACTGTCGTGATCGTGATGCCTGCCCATCCCTTCCTTCTCAAACTCCTCCTCCAATCCACGAAACGCTCTCACAGCAAGGTGCAGACCACATTACCTCCCCGATCTATTCGAGTAGGACCCAGGAGGGTATAAAGACAAAAGAGCTGGTTTTCGCATTACACTTCCAAGTCTCAATTGGCCATTCGCTTCTTAGCCACCTATTCCAAACAAAGAAAGACTATGATACTATGACTGGCGAAAATAATAATCAACCGACTGTCCAAAAACCGTTAATCTGGATTCTTTTACCTCGTTGCAACTGTCGTGGAACGAACGTGTTGATAGCGGTCAGTCTGGAGTCTTATCAACACGTATATACCCCTGCATCTGGACAGACAGAACACAAAAAAACGTGGTTCCCCACCGAGTGAAAAACTTGTCAATGGGAAAAAGGAGTGCAGAATCGTGATGTATTGAGATGGAAGCTGCTCGAACTATATACTCTATGCGCTTAGGCCTAATCCGGTATGGTACAGAAGCTGCCTGACTGACAAAACTTTTGCCAATACCCAGGTTTTCAAAGAGTTTCACCATCAGACTTCGCTGTTTTTTCTTTCACAAAATATGGAGTACAGGTATTCTTAAATATTCTGCAGGATGTAACCCAGCTCTTCACTCGTATGGTCTTGCTTATGCCATGATCAGCTAGCTGACAGAGTCCATTCAACAGCTACTGTTGGAACCCAAGAAGAGGATTGACAACGGTTATGCAAGATGTCGGCCATGCGACAATGAGAACAACGTTAAGCCTACATCGGACCAAGATCCGATGCCCCTCCGCACAATGATACCGGATCTCCACACAATGATGGCCGATACCCCTTTATACACGGACGAGTGGAACACATGCTGAGTATTGGAGATTACGCGTCATCTCTCATCATTCAGATAAAGAGACGACGAGCCAAAAGCAGATAAAAAGAACAACCATCAATGCATCATCGTTAGAATACGTTTTGTCAGATATGTGACAGGGAAAACATGAAAGAAGCAGAAGGTTGTTCTATTGAGTGAGCTATCGAGAGCGAATATATACACAACCGGGAAGCAGTCACGTGAAGATAGAACACGTGAGACCCAATACACGGTATACCACGTGAATTGAGGTGCCAAGCTGACAAAGGGGTTCCTCCATGGTTCTTGGATGGCCAATATATCAAATTCGTGTATTTTTGAATCCCGGAGCAATGATGCCATCACTTTGTCTTTCGATTTGTGGACGTTGTACTGTAGTATCTTTAGCGTGTTTTGTCTATTCATGCTTCCTCATCTGTGTCGATGTCCATTTGCTGACCTCCATTCTGTGTCAACTGTTCGATTGCTTCAATTGCTCGTCTAGAGCGCGTGGTGTTTCTCCGTGGTCTTTGTGTTGGCATGTCTGCTTGCTCCGTTTGGCCGATGGTGTGCCCGGTGCTAGTTCGTTTTTGCCCTCGTCTGGATTGGGACCGGTTCCGGGCTCCCTGGCTGCTCTGTGTTGGTGTCTCAGTTTGACCTGGTCTGTTTCTCGGTATGACTGTTGTAGTAGTTCTTGGCGGTGCTGTGGTCTCTGTCGCTGCCCCTGAGGTGGGGTGATAGTAAGGTCGCGTGTCGTATGCCGCCTTCGCCTTGGCTTTCTCTTCCTTCCTGGCCGGACACTGCTGGCTCCACGCTTCGTGTTCCCCTCGGCATACGGCGCACTTCCTTGGTACGCTCCGGTCTAGTTTCACCG
>JALRMI010000140.1:0-65735 GCA_026120165.1 Leptosphaerulina australis
AGCGAGCCCCGACCCGTCTTTAGAAGCTTTTGGTTCTGGTATATGGCATAGCCGTAGGTCACGTGCCTTCCGCTATCCAGCCTTTGCTCAGACCCATCTTCTCAGATGGTGATGGATTGTCATGTGACTATCCAGTATATATATATATATGCCTTCCATGATTCTAGTCGAGCAATTAATCAATCACTTAATTTCTACCGTCACACTATAACTCAGGTACTCATTTCAACAGTTTGCCAATGGTTCGTTGCGTTTCTTCAAAGTCCTGCAGAGAGTTCAGGTCTTCATTTTCTCTATAAAATGGTTGCGTATTGGACTTCAGAGGATAGGCTGCTTGTATCAGGGAGTGTGGACGAAAGCTTCCAGGAGCAAAAGGTGGGTTCGTGACTGGGGACGGAGAGAACACAGTCGGGATAGGTAAATACTCTGTTGGACAGAACTCGCCACAGTGGTGGCAGGAATCACCACCCATAAAGATGAATGTCGTTGGTGTGGTTCGAGCAAGTGCGCAGATATGTCCTATTGTGTGCTTTTTGGCGGGAATTAAGTCAGCTTGCATTACGGTATATAACGTGTTTCCCCACCGAGCGGCGCGCCCCATCAACATTTGTCTACTCCACATCCTTTTCCCTCAATGCCACCACAACGCAAAGTAAAGCGAACTTACAATGAAAGCACACTACATCTTGAGATTCAGCCCACTGCACCAGATAGTACAAGACACGCGTCTAAGGCCTTTGAGGTTCTTGAAACTACGCTAAGGCGACGTTGTGATGGAACGCTTGCACGAGACGACTATGTGCCCAATTTAAAGAAATTGAACAAGACAGAGGAGGAACCGATATTTGCACATATAATTGAGCTAAAAACTCGGAGAATAGGCGCTACACGGACCATGGTGGAAGAAATGACCAATGATCTACTCGCTGCGCGCGGTGAAGGATTTGTTGGTAAGCAATGGGTAGACAGGTTCAAGGCGCGTACCAAGGAGATTAAGCTTCGGTGTGGCCGTCCATGCGATCATCAAAGAGCCATGAACGAAAATTTACGCATTGTAACGCGCTGGTTCGAGTCGGTGAGGAAGACAAAGGAGAAGTACGGCATCCTGGACGAAGACACACATAACTGCGATGAATCTGGATTCATGATGCGTGTAATTAAAAGCCAAATGGTCTTTACAGCTTCTGAGGAACGGATAGACCCTAAAAAGATACAGCCAGGCAACCGGGAATGGGTCACAGGCATCCAGGGCATATGCGCTGCGCGATGGGCTATCCCGCCCTTCGTACGCAGGCAGGTCAAGAAAGAAACCTTTCTACCAGCCTTCCGCACCGCTTTTGACAAGGCTATTACAAAGGATAATATTTCAGCAAGCTTCAGAGGCGCTGGATTGGTCCCTCATGACCCAGAGAGTGTGTTGTCGAAGCTTGATGTGGTGCTTCGCACGCCGACTCCTCAACCATCAGAAGCCACCCTATGGGAGTCCAAAACAACAGCCACCCTAAAAGAGATAGAGGCGCAAAGAACACTAGTGCACGAGTACATAAAAGGGTATAGGGAATCTCTTATTTCACCTCTTCTTCAGGCTATTGATGTATTTGCTAAAGGCGTGGCCCTTATGGGTCATGAATCAGTTGCAGATGAGGAAATCGCAGGTCTTCAGAAGGCAATTAACGCATTGACAGGGCAGCGCAGTCGTAAAAGGAAGTACATTCGAACAGAGGAGGGTTTAACGTTGGGTTATGTACAGGATTTGATGGCTAGAAAGGACGGTGGTGGTAGGGAGGCAGCTGAACAGTCTGCGAAGAGGGTGCGCTCGCAGAGGCATTGTGGGCGTTGCGGCGAGATCGGGCACAACACTCGTACCTGCACTGTAAAAACAGTAGATTCAAACGATAGAGACTCTTCTGAGTAATATCATAGGCTATATCATGTTTCTGTACAATGTTGTGGTGCAGAAGTTATACACATATGGTGGACACAACTTTGGTAGGGTGCGTCATTCGGTGGGGAAACACGTTATAGAAGGAGTGAATGTATCAATTTCATTTGGCTCTCCACACTGTTCGTGTAGGTAGTCTCCATCACAGTCATTTCCTTGGTAGATGTCTGCAGGGCCGGCTGAGGTCAATTGCTCATGGTCTGAAGTGTGATACGGCATAAGCTGCGTGTATTAGCTCGAAGGAATCACAAGATAAGGATGCGGTAATGCGGATACCTCGTTCCATCTAGATCATCCTATCATTGGCTTGCAAATGGCCACTATAGCCCAGGCGGTACGGGGTTTTTAGCTTTGAAAAGACTGAGAAACTATGGTAAAGTGGCTAGTTGAAACAATCTCTCTTGATGGCTAGCCGATTAGCTTACAAAGTGTGGGTTATGGCATGGAATGGCACTGGCGACTGGTTCCTCAAAACCAGCCTGCCGTGTTCCACACCATCATCTGTTAAGGCCACGAGTCATTACGACCACTCACAGCTTGCCCGATTGATGTCACAGTCCGGTCCTTGGCTACTCGATTTCCTAATGGAGCAATACAACGGCATTGTTGAAGTTCAGGTCATTGTCAAGTACTCGCACAAGCCAGACTTCAGAACTTGACCCTGAGAGCGGGACGGCGTGTGGAAGTGACTGATTTGTTCAACCCATTCCAAAGCAGAGGTAAGCTGCATTATGAGGGCATAGGGACTGAGACAACTGTGGATAACTCAGCTTTCATTCGCTCCAGACCGAGCTGTGACCAGGTTTAGGTGACCACAGGAGACTCAATCATGCTTGCTGAGTTCGAATGTGCGTTAGAGAGAACAATTTTGAACAAGGTCTGACTTCTTCGCTGCCATAGAGTGAGTGATTATTTCATGTGGGTGAGGATCGCCCATATGAGAGAGGGCATTGCGTCGCAGGATGTAAGAGCGAAGACATGAATTGATGGGCAATTCAATTGCTCATTGACGGATCATGACAGTCTCTCCCTCATCAAGAAAAAAAAGTCATGAGCTGAAGCAGAGCCACACTTCAACGCCTGGATAGGGGCAACTGTAGCAGGGGGTGAATCGAGGCAGCATTGAATCTGCATGTAGATACAGAAGCTGATATGCAACGATAGTGCGTTGTGAAAAGTCGTTGAGTGGCTGTCAGGGCTGAAATTGGCGATAGCATTCGGTGTGAAAGGGTGGAAATAGAGAGAGATGATTGAGGGATAGAAAGAAAATGATTAGGGAAGGGTTGAGGCCGATTGCCCTTTTGGGCAACAGCACGAGATTCCAAAAGCAAAGATACGGATTACCCGAATAGGATGCAACGATTTCTTGTTGTAGGTTTGCCGTCTGGTTATCTACTACATGAAGGTGAACTCCATCAGATTTTGACTCCTGCGGTCCTGTTGTCTACCATTCGACTCGAACTTGGCTCATGGTCTATCGATTCGATATAAAGCCTCTGCAGTGTTGAACCACGCCTCGTATTGTACATCTTCTGGCGTTGTATCATAATGATAATGCCCTCCTTCTCCATGATCAGAGAAACAATGTGTATGCTCAATCCTCAAATCCAGCCCTGGGTCGTACGAATGCAACACACTCAAGCACACCAACGGGGCCTCCACCTCGTAAAATCGCAACCATTCTTGCTTCTGTTCATCCGTGATGAGAGGAGTAGGCGAGAAATCAGGCATAACATGTAACTTTGCCTTGCCTTTCGAGATGAGAAATACACCACCAAGAGATACAGTCCGCGTACCGAACGCACCTTGTAAAGCCTTGCGGATCGCTTCGATAAAGTTGAGGGAGCCAGTCCGTGAAGATGCTGTAATATGCAGTACAGGGCCAGAAATCCCTGCGCTACCAAACAGGTTTGCCATGAGAGCGCAGTCATTAGAAGGCAATTTCTTGCACAATGCACTGCCATCGTCCCTAACTTTGGCAAAATGCGTTTCATTCAAAATCTCTCCGTTCTTCCATCTTAGGTTTGGCATAAGCTCCGAGTTCACTCCTACGATATTAAATGGGCCTGCTGCTGCACCGAGAAGAGCGCCTTGCCCTTCTGGCATTTCCATCAATCTTGCAATGTTGAGCAGATCGTATTTCTTGTTGAAGTCAGGAATTGGCGCTAAATTTGGCTGTCCACCGACATCAGCAATGCGGGGTGACCCACAAAGACCGGTAAAGGCTAGATTGTAGGGTTTTTGTTGCAGATCTGGACATGTCTTGATTGATATTGAGGCTGACTTGAAATTCTGTTGTAGTTCGCCTTCGATGCAATGGATAAGATCCTCAAGAGGTGGAGGCTTGAGATCAACCTTTTGGACGGCTAATTCCAACATGGCCGCTAATTTCGTGGAACGAAGAGGGAATCAATTTCGTATTGCAGCGCTTTTCTGTTGGAGGTTTTGTTCGTGGTAAGGCAAGCAGCATCGTGGTTGTATGCCAAATCGAATGGTGGGGCTTCTACGGCGTTCTTTCCGAGCTTTAACTTCTCAAGGAATACGGCGTACAGATTGATAGTAGGCAGTTAAATCATATAAAAACAATGCTATCACAGTTGTCTGTTGCATCATCCGTATCTGCATAATAGGCATATTCATTGCTCGTTATCGGTAAGAGTATTTTTTATCGTTAAACCATATCTCCATCGTTTTTTTCCTTTTCGCCCTTGATACCAGCATCTTGGCCTGACGCGGTAGGAATAGGCACCTTTATGAGAGGTGTTTCCCATTTCGCATCATCATTGAAATTGATGGCTGGTAGTTCGATGGCACCGACCACCATGTTTGCTCTATCCGCTTCAATTCTGACAGTGCCATCTGTAGCTTCGTGTACATATCCTTCCCCAGCCATCTCACAGATTTGCTTTCCGTCAGGCGATAGCTCAAACTTGGCCTTTTCCTCTACCTCGAAGCACGGCCCAGTCGCAGTTCTCGGCTGGTCAGTTTTCAGGGCTCTATTTCTTCGTTTGCGTTTGAGGTAGGTTAGCCAGACAATACAGGCAATCAAGAGTGTTCCAACGATAGTAGCAGTGGCAATGATCGCAGTACGAGTTCTAGAACTTATGCCGGACCTTCTTGCTGTTGGTCTGTTGACACTAATGGTGCCGTTGAAGTTTGAGTAGATCCGGGAGGTAAGCATAACGTTCTTAACCCCTTCGGAAGCCCAGCCCTCAACTGGCTCTATCAGTGAAGCGTTCCCTTGAGCTGTGCCGCCAAGCTTTTCGACCAGGTTATTGCTAAGTTCATACGGCCTATAACCCGCAGCGAATATACTGCCCCACGTCATCGACGGGAGATCCATTATCCCCACAGACTCAGCTTCCCAGTCGCAAGAGTCTGTAATGTTGCCATGTTGCGTGCTCCCTCCGACCGTGAGAAGTTGACGGCCTCCAACAAGATGGCAAGTATGACCATAACGAGGCGACTCACCCTTAAACATTCTTGTCCAAGTGAATGAAGGTAAGGATAGGACATACATGTCATCATAATAGCTAGTCTGGTTACTTGTTGGGTCCCGGCCTCCATGCATGTAGATGTTGTGTGATGAGTTGTCAGGGGCTGAAGCTAACACAGTACAGAAATCGATGCGTGACGGAGGAATATCGCCGGAGGAGGATTGCGCAAACCAGATGTCTTTGCTCTTTGAGCTGTAGGACGCTATGTCAAAAACATCAACAGCATCGAAGCCTAGCAGTCGCCCCCGACTTTGCGATGTCACGGGCTGCAGGCCATCGAAGACCTTGCCACCCATGGCTACAAGGATTCCGCTTTCTCCGATCCCAGGGACATATTGCAGGCCACCGCCAAGGCGAGGCTGTGGGTCTTTCATGCTATCTGTTGAGACATTGTTCGATGTACGTTCCACCAGATCTATAACGATCATTCCATCAAGAAGCGTCTGCACATCGCCCGAATTTTTGGCGGCTATGTTTGTGCCATTATCCGTACGTCCATGCAGGTAGAACGCCAGGCCTTGGTCAGGAGCTTCTGCTGAGGATCCATAGTTTGGGGTAGTTAGGGTTCCAATGTCGAACTGATCCCAGGTGTTCGCGTCATTGTTGAACGACCAGAGTGGGTAGATATTGCTCTGGTCAAAGAAAGCATCAGGATTGACAGCATCAAGGAAGGTATCATTGCCCCTAAAGATGGTTCCGCCGTATGTCCATACATCAGGGCTGCTGAAAGAACCATGGAATAGAGACCCAGAGACCATGGCCGGTCTGACGCTTGCACCAGTTCTCGGGTTTGGTGTTATTTCTAAAGCCGTCCAGGAAATGTTTTTCCGCCAGTCCCATGAATGTCCTAGGTCGAGTTTCAACATAAAAGGGTCTGATTTAGTTAGTTATGATCATCAATGGCCGGCGATGGTAAGGGTCCCAGAAGATATAACATACTATAGCCCAGACTATTGTTCCTTGAACTCGTGTCGAGGTAGGGAACATTGAACTATACGTGGATGACCACATTAGCGGCTAAAAACCCAGTGACATTGAGTATTGCATACCGTTTGTACGCCCCCATACAGGTAAAGAGTATCATTCTTGACGACAGCTTCCAATGTTAGTGTCCAGCCTGTGTAAATGAGAATGCACTTACACTGGTGGTACCAGCGCGAGCAAAAGTATGTGATCACGTCTTGTGGCTTCCATACCGAGGGTAGCTGAGCAGCCGAGAAATGTGCCAGCGCGAGTGCTATCAGTAGCTGAATGCGAATATTCCGCGCGACCATACTGAGATATAGTGGTCGTTGTCGTCTTTCAACTGCTGCCAGAGCAGGTTGTGATCAGTGGGATGGTATGAGCTGATATGACCCATGCATCGGAGCGATTCGCTGCCAAAACGATGAACGTTTTCCGCCCAGGAAGGCGAGCCTGCAACACAGACTCATGTATGTGGGTCATCGGCACAGTCGCAAGATCTCCACAGAGCTCGGCCTATGATGCGTTATCAGATGGCGCAAAGACACCGTATGCCAATACCTCGCCACGACTTCTCCCGTGAGGACTTATACCTGGGATTGGTTGTGTGGGTTCACGACCAGCCCTTCCGAACTGTTACAATTAGGCGTTATTAATCGCATTTTGACAAACATATGCTAGTGATGCCGTTTGCCAGGGTACTGCAGCAGCATGTGTATGTTTAGCTGGTTCTGCGTGCTTACTCACCACGCTAGAGCCCATATTGCTGCGAGTCAGTCTCCCTCAACACCCACACCTCAAATTTTGGCATTACGAGAGATTGAGACAATCTGTTTGCTGGAGCTTCGGTATTTGAGTTCCCGCGATATATCAGCTCTCAGTCGTAGGAAGGGAGCATTGCTTTCTAAGCATTGTTTTCTGTGGTCGAATGTGACTTGAGTTGCCAATGCGGTGAGTAAGGCTAGAGATTTAGCTTTCTTAGTTGTAGCATGTCTGTCCCTCGGCTAGAAGGCCGACGAAGTGATCCCTGGCCAGAACGATCCCCTTCGAACACTGGAAATGCAGCCCAGCCGTAATTCCTACTCTTTCCATACCCACGGCATAATCGTAGCGTCCGTGAGCGGCAAGGAGGTGCTTGCGAAAAATGTGGCGATAGTGCGGAAACTGCAGACTGGATATGAGCGTATACGATAGCTTCTGGTGTTGCGAAGAGTAGGACTTATGGTTCAGCAATACATGGACCAAGTGGAAGCAGATTAGGATATGTGGGCATGCACCTCTATATACATCTCCTCAGCTAATGACGTAGATACTTGCTGGAGTTCATTTCTCTGTACGAATAAACGGTCAAAGATGAGGCTCAGTAAGCTGCTGTGGGCCCACTCTTTCCATTTGGGGTGAGGAAGAGCAATAGTAGTTTGGTAAGATGCTTTACAATTATGAGTAATACAAATGCTATCCGTTCTCAAACAAAAGAAACTTGTATAGAGTGAAGTGATGGATATTCCAACGGTTGACCTCATCTCGAGCTAGTGGTGGCTTGGCGCTCAGAGCTCCCTGGCCAGGCACTCGTGAACCGCGTCAACTACAACAAATACGACATCGCTGCCTCCCGCCTTAGCTTCCGGACAACACTCTACCGCTATAGACACAATTACTAGTAATAGTTCGATAAGAACTTTCGTCGTTACATCCAAGCACACCCCAAAATTCTGCAAATATGGTATGCCCTTCACCAAGCCCCGCCGAAGCTTTCTTTTGCTAACGGTAACAGTTCATAGCACGCAGCGAGTATGGTGAGTGCCTTCCACACTTCTTGTCATAATTAGAACCTGCTAATAATATACCCTAGACCGTGGCATCAAGTTCGTATACCCACCACCTCCCAACCCTCGATCTCCAGCTTACGTCGAAACAGCACTTTCTCGCCAGAAGGCCGCCTCTTCCAAGTTGAATACTCCCTAGAAGCTATCAAACTCGGTTCAACAGCGATAGGTGTTCGTAACGCCTTCTTCAGAATGTACATCATTATATCACGCGTGCTTATATGGAACAGGTCGCAACTGGCGAAGGCGTGATCCTCGGTGTTGAAAAGCGCGTAACGTCCACTCTCCTCGAAACCAGCTCTGTCGAAAAGATCGTCGAGATTGACCGTCACATTGGATGCGCAATGTCCGGTCTCCAAGCCGACGCACGAAGCATGATCGAACACGCACGAGTCGAGAGTCAGAACCACGCTTTCAATTACGCTGAACCTTTGAGGGTAGAGAGCTGCACTCAGGCAATATGCGATCTCGCGCTGCGATTTGGCGAGGGCGCTGAGGGCGAAGAGAGTATCATGTCAAGGCCGTTCGGTGTGGCGTTGTTGATCGCTGGGTACGATGAGGATGGTCCGAGTCTGTACGTCGCATAATAATACTCCGAGTCATCTGTATATGGCTAATAACGCAATAGGTACCATGCTGAGCCATCTGGCACATTCTATCGCTACGACGCCAAGGCTATTGGCTCAGGTTCCGAAGGCGCACAGGCAGAACTGCAGAATGAGTTTCACAAGTCGCTTACGCTACCAGAAGCCGAGATCCTTGTCCTCAAGACGCTGAAGCAGGTTATGGAAGAGAAATTGGACAGCAAGAACGTACAGCTAGCGAGCGTGACCAAGGACAAGGGCTTCAGGATCTACACAGACCAGGAGATGGAAGAAGTTGTTGGAAGGCTGCCCACAAACTAGACGACGACATGCACGGACAGAAATATACAAGATAGAGCATGTTAGAGCCTCATAGCGCTATGTCATGGTCACAAATGAATGAAGCAATGCCAGAACATCACACCAGTCACAGATTGCAAAATCAAATCATTGAACACAAGAAAGGTCTATTCCGCACTTGCAGCCGCTAATATACAGCAAGCTAGCCCAGTTCAACGCTAAAGCCATGCCTCGTATAATACACCCTCTCTATCAAGCTGAGCGTTTGAGCGTTTAGAATGGGTTGTCCTCGGGCGCAATCTCCTTCTTGAAAAAACTGCCCAGAGGAGTCCTCATCATGATGTCGTCACGCACCCTGGGGACCTCGGCGAAAAAGAATAGGGCGAAGAAACCAGCGACGCCGCCAAAACCGCCAGCGAGGACACCACTAAGTTGTGTAAGTATAGGTCATAGGGCGGAATGAGATGAAAGACGTACGCCTTGATCAGGTGGCGGGCGGTGATGCCGTGGAAGTTGCGAGCAATGGTGTACCTGAACATTCACGTTAGTCTAACTTTCTGGGAGTGCAATGAGTATCCTCATAGTCCCCTTCCACCCGAACTTATGAGGCCCCTTCCGAAAACGAGAAGCTGCATAGTTCAGCGGTGCTCATAACCTAGCTGTTCAATGCATCGTCGTGTAACGTGCGGTTCCTTCTCTTCCTCTGCGTTGCCTCCACATTGCCTGTACTTCCTGCACTACGCCCGCTCCTTCGACAACCATCGATGTTCTTCGAGAACAAATAAGTATACGTACTGAGGACCGAAAGGACTCCTGTAGGCTTTGTAGGGGCTGCGCTGGCTCTGTTGCTCAATTAGCTTCCGTCTTTCAACCTCGTCTCCGCACTACAAGGCATTCAGTGGCTGCAGAGAGCGGCGGATAAGCTTACGAAAGCGGCGATCGACTTGCCCTGAACAGGGCGGGCTGGCTCGTGGACGTGCATCGTAACGGATGTGGATTTGCGGTGTGGTGACGATGCCGGTCGATGTGTGAGAACTTGAGAAGCTGGGTTGAGGCTGCCAAGGCGGACATGAGTGGCCAATCAGAGGAGAAGGGTTTTTGCGGGTGGAGGGTCAGCGAGTATCATGAGCGTCACCTTCACATGTTCCTTTTCTGCGATTTTACGTTTTTGTGTTGATTTGAATGAGCGTTTTCGTGCTAAATTGATTTTATTGTTGAGAAACCCGCTTCTAGCTCTGCAAATTCCTGATCTGGGTTCATCTTCTATATGTGCCAATGAAGTATCCAATTGAACCCGCAATGAGAAAAGGACACGCCAAAAACTCCAACCTAGTGCGAAAAGTCAAGCACTTTGGCCAATGAAATAAAAATTAAACTTGACTCTCAGCTCCCTTCTTCGCTGCCTTCTTTGCATCAATACCCTCACGCCAACCTTTCCCATACAGCGCGGTAACATATGTAGCTCCTGCACCACAGATCAGAAACAATGCACTGATTGTCGAGAACCATCCGACCCCGATAGCTCTGACTGCAGGGAGAACGACAGCTGAACCTCCTGCCGCGAACATATACCGCATGAAGTAGTTGCCAGCTGCCAACATCAGCATCATATCTAGAGGAATAACCGTAAACACATACCAACAACCTCTGCAGATCGGCCCTGCATGACATCCAAGCAATATGTATTCAAACTAGGAAAGCAAAATAACTGTGCCACACCTTGAAGGAACATCATGATGACGGGCAACGCGATTCCCCCAACTCTTTTCTCAATGCTCCAACCGTAGATGAGCATGCACGCGGGCATGATGCCACCAAGAAACCATAAACAGCTTCGTAGTCGGTCTTCGGCTTCGCGGTGGCCCCGCATACGGATGTATTTCTTTACGACGTGGTCTGCGTACCGACCCCCGAAGAACGTGCCGACGAGGTAGCCACAGCCCGGGGCGATATAGAACAGCGAGCCTTGAAGAGGAGTGGAGAGATCGAAGCGTGGGTTAAGGACGTAACGGATAGGCGTAAGAAGAGAGTACATGTTCCAGACCAGAGATGAAGATGACACAGCCTGGACATGATCAGTTCGTCAAAAAATTCTCAGACTCGGTATTGGAAACGTACAACCAATAAAAGATTAGGGTAGCGGTAGAGACGGATGACCCGAAATGGGTTCAACCACTGCCACATCTTGTGTGCTTTCTTCAGGGTGGATAAACCCTCAAGCTCTTGAGAGCGTTTTACATGGATGGTTTCGGGCTGGACAAAGAAACAAAGAACAACTGCGGTTCCGGCCAAGGCTGTCTGTAGCCAGAAGATATCGCGCCAAGTTCGAAAAGTGACGATGATGCCTCCAATGAACGGGCCTTAACGAGTCAGACTCGAGGGGGTTGATGAGGAATACAATTCACTCACCTAGTGCGGGACCGATTAGAGTTCCTGACATAAACCAACCCAAGGCTGTTCCACGTTCAGTCTGATAGCCGTTAGTTCTGATCGAACAGTTGTCAAGGGGTTACCTTCTGCAGTTGCAGTGGTTTATCATAATCCAACCTCTGTTGGAATTGGTGTCAAGACTAGGTTCGTTCCTGGTAATGACCAAAGTCATGGAAGGGTAGCTTTAAATAAGAAGGATTCAAGGCTACTCACCGGCTTATAAATATCTCCAATCACTGCGCTACCGACGACGAGAAAGGCCGTGCCTTGGAATGCTGTCAGGATCCGAAAGACAAAGAAAGATGCCAGATTTGGTGCTAAGGCTGTGCCGATTGAGAAGGCCGTGAACAGCGTTGCGCTTGCCACTGATACCTGGAACCCAATGTTAGTTGCTTGAAGCAAACATCCCCTAAGTTGCCCGAGAGCTTGTGAGGATAGCGCATCAATTTCAGCATACCCATTTTCTACCATAGACATTACCGTATGGTCCATAGAAGCATGGGCTGATACCCATGAAGAGCATATACAATGCATTTGATACGTTGATGATAGATCCATCCGTGTTGTATGTTGCTGCCACTTCTGGTACAGCTGACAGAACAGTGGTAGAGGAGACTGGGGCCAGGAAGCTACAGAATGACATAGCAGCGACAATGATCATCTTCCGACGTTCAGAAAAACGAGTATAGATTTCATCCAAGTCTCCTGTTACGACATGGCTGGCATGAGCCATGTCATCGTGACTGATTGAGGATATCGTTGGTTGAAGTTGCAATCGATGACCTGCTTCAGGAACAACAGGAGCGTATTGAGTTTGTTTCTCGTGTTCTTGATTGGTTTGAGGCGCAGCAGTCACTCCTGGGGTTGAATCTGTTTGAGGAGCCATGGTATAATTTCATGGAAAGCAAAATTAGAATGCATGTAGCGAACAGTGCTGGCAGTTAGCGATTGTAAGCGTCTTATCTAAGGAAAAGACAGGAAAGATGGTGACTCAAGTGAGTCAAGATCTGTACGATGGACGTTTTGTGTCGTATCTTGCAGCATTAGTGCTGGTCTTATCCGCGACTGGGAGTGTGTTGCCGTCATAGGCTTATCCAAAGAGACGCTTTTCCGTGAAGAAATTGTACTCCATTCTGATCAGTTGCCGGAAAGCGGATTAGCGTGGCAGGGGTATCGGAATAAGGCTGTGAGTTCCGACTCGGAATTCACACCAACGACTGGAAACAAGATAGAGCTGGCAACCTGCATCTCTGCGTCTTTTCTTTCGCTTTTGGTAAGTTTGATGCTTGTGTTAGTACTCGGGAATAAGGCTGGAAATAGGGCACTTGGCGCTTGGCAAACCTCGCGTGTAGTTGCAACACCGACCAGATATCGCTGTCAGAGATATGGAGAAGTCGAGCAGCGAAGCTCACAAAAGTATGTATATATTGATGGCATCTTTGGGTCAAAGCCCTTGTTCCTCTTTCTTAATAGGTGGTATCCTTCTAAACGCCTTATGTGAGATCTCGCAAGTGCTGAGAAGTCCAGAAATGCCGCAAACGCCGGGTCATGGATGCTTATGGACATGGCTGTCCCTCTTCCTTTATATACTGAGCTTGTCTAGACTCAACCGATCTGCGCTTCGGTGACGTTTTACCATGCCAAGCTTATAAAACTTCTCCTCGCCAGTTGCTGTCCGGCCGCCAATGTACCACTTCTCGGCGCCCATGATCTCGTTGAAGCCGTCCGAGGAGCTGTCCGACCCTCTTCTGCTTCTTTGCGATGCACCGGGTATTGGGAAGGCTTTTGTGTGAGTCGGTGACGTAGAACGGTGATAGGGTGCCGCATGCTGCCTGGTTGGCTGGAATTGGCCTGTGGTCTGCACTACGGTTGTTGTTGCCCCAGGCGAGGGTGATCGTGTCTTGGTGGTAATGGTTCGTGTATTGTTCGAGGCATCGTAAGTTTGTGTCTGAGACGGGGCAGTGTTATGTGAGTAAGAGGCTGCGGATACTGCTTGTGATGCACCGGTTTTCTGTATGGTAGGCTGGGCGCGGAAGGCTGCAAGGAAGCCACCGAAGAAAGGTCTGTTGGTTGTCATGGTGTTCTCGGAAGCCTCCCGCCCCGTAAGTGAGTACTGGCGCTCTTCGTGCATCAACAATAAGTCGTCTTCAGGTGCGCGCCTTTGTGCTCAAATGGCTACTATGCGTCTCTCGATTCAAGTACACACCAAACGGATCGTTCGAGTATAGTTTCACTGTATGGCAGGTTTTTCGCTCATGGATGACTCGAGGTATTCGTTCGTCTTATACGGTTCTAGCGGCCAGTGTGCGTGTGACGTAACAGCGGCTCACTGTTCGGTAGTAGTACACAGCGAGAGCAGCAAGTGGTCTTATTCACAGTGAATTTATGGGTAGCGGGGTACGGCGGATCTCTTATACGCGACCGCGGGGAAGTGGAGAGTAGGTTTCCAAGTTTGCCGTTGAAGTGTTCTGCCGGATCCGTGAAGGAAGAGGAAGAAATCGGAAAGCAGCTGATCGTCATTCGGCACGCACTTTCAGCCTCCGACAGTTGACCGAGGCGACGACAAACACCAACACAGGTGCATCTTGAGACTAGTATCTACAGACGGTCTATACCGTAGAACGTTGCAAGCTTTTTTCCCATTCGATGTGTCACTTTGTGGATGCGCATTGCCTGCAAGATTTGCTCACGATCCAAGGCGGAAGCCCACAATCATGCACTGTCGTATCCCCACCTCCATACTATTACGATTCCTTGACCTCTGTATGGCTGCAACACCACCAGCCGTTCGCAGGCGCCTACACGGCATGCCACGCATGCAGCACTGGTTCGCATCTCAGAGTCCCCAACTGGCACCTTCCCTGAAACAGCGCAATATAGCCGAGCGTAAACCGCGTTCTACCGCCTACGGTCTGAAACGGCTCTTCCGTTCCATCAAGAATCAGATCTGGACGAACATGCAAAACAGTAACTTGTGTGCTCACTCAACGTCGCAGCCAGCGAAATGGCATGCATACATCCTTCCTCAAACACTTAGCAAGCCAAGCGGATTGATGAAAAAAAAAAGCCTGTCAGATTGCCGTCAACACCCTGCCGTCCGAGTCGACCGAAGTACGAGCCCAGTTGGCTGAAGATCATCGCCACACCTGCCTAAGCAAGTGCAATAAGGCCTCACTCCGGGGCATCGAGGCTGAAAGTCATCAACCAGGTTGGAGAATCTGTGGCTTCTGTAGGAAGCTCAGAAGAGGACGTGTACTATAGACTGTGAAATTGTCAGCGCTGTGGCGATTGCATGGCTTTGGAAAATAACATACAATGATTCTATGAAGTATCGTCGAACTAAGGAAGAAGAAAGAGGGACGGAGATTGACAGGTTTATATACTTTCTGTGCACAAGCTGCTGACTAAACTTTCTCATCACAAATTTTCACCCTGCACGGTCTTTTCATTCAGTGACCCACTCCCAACCACCAAACAAGCAAATTGAGCAGTAAAAAAGTATCCGAGCATCGGCAGTTACCTGGCCGATATCCCTTCGCAGGCGAAGCTACTCAAGGAAGTGAACAAACCGTCGAAGGATTCGCCGTAATGCAACTCGATGGTTAATGACCGAATTGGTGTGCAAAATGTGTACATGCTGGATTAAGTCACAGCCCTGCACAGTACTGTGCAATGCACAATTCAATACGCTGTTAGCAAAACTGCACAGGCATCTGTTGCCTATCCAAGCAAGGTATCTCGTCGTGGTGTTAATGCTTTTCTGGCAGGATAACCCAAGTAAAGTGTGCCAAAGCCAAACACCATTGCGGGCAAGGTCTGGCTACAGATCGCACCTGTGATGACTATGATTCTGATATTGCGCCATGAACACATGTGTAGACATCTTCACATATACAGACTGATTCGAGAGCAAAGTGCTGTCAGCGCCGAACCGGAAATTCATTCCATTTGTGTTCCCTTGCATCTGGCCTCCCCTCGAGACAGCTGATGAACGTTCGACCTGTGAAGTATTCATTACACAGGCTGGCCCTGCCTAGACAGACTGTTCCAACTCCGCGTTTGGGCCCCGTCGATTGCTGCAAGCTGCCCATCAGTATGCCTCCGTTCAACACCGTCTCGTCCCTCTCAAGGCTCAGCATATGAAGCTTTTAAATGTGAATTGTGAAAAAATGATGGTAATGCTTCGAATCCGCAGTTCCTGTCTGCATTGTACCAGCTAAGCAACAGTCTGAACAGTGACATTGCCGAAACAGAAAAGTTGACAATGGTAATTTTTTTGTTTCTTCATCATCGAAATGTCTAATTTACAGGGCTGACAGCAAGCTACCTTTAATTATCGAACTTATACGCTGACATCTAAAACAAGAATAAGAATACTACCGTTGGCCGCCTATCTCCAATCGCTGGAGGAAGCTGCCATCTTTCATGATGATATTTTGACTGCCGGCAGTCGATTGGCTTTATTTGCAGCCGTCATAATGCGACATTAACCGTATCCATTACAATCCCAGGCATCTTACAGTTCCTCTTCCTTTGTCTACCTCGCTGAACAGTCCACACTGTATGCATCTTCATCTAGACTTCAGTCAGGAATTGGTCTAAATCTTCAATCCGTGCTTCTCTGCCCCTCCCTGTCATTCTCCGACCATTCGATCCCACGCTCGCCGGCTCGATGATTCTCCAGTTCTCCCAGCTCGTACTGACGGCCCTTTTCTCCGGTTGCGGGGCAACACCAACACTGACGCCACATCCCAGACTCCCCCTCTTGACCTGCATATTTATCTTACCGCCATATATGCCTTGTAGAAGGTGACTGACGGGGCTGCTTTCGTCGCCCCAAACGTTGGAGTACGAATCTGGGCCTGGGTATAGAATTCGCGCTTGCAGAGAGATGAGCTTTGGCAGCTTGACTGAGGTGGGGGCGGGAGTAGAGGAGAAAAGAACGCGCAGCGTGTCTGCAAGAGCTGAAAGGGCGGCAGAGGATGTGCTCTTGTCGAAGGCAGCAAATGTAGATGGTGATTTGTCGGAGGGTGAGCCTCGCTCTTGCGGGGGATCAAGGCGAAGGCGTGTTCGGCTCGAACGGAGGCGCGGTGTTGGAGTCGCTGTTGCACTTTGCGTTGAGTGAACTGGCATGCCTGCTAGAAAGGAAGATTGTGGTGTGAGGCTCAAGTCTGTATTGGAGTCGAGGGACGCATTGAGGGGTAAATCTGAATCTTTGGCGCTCGTATAGTATCCGGAAATATAGACGCGACGCGCTTGCTTGACGAGAGACGGGTAGAGGTGATTCAAGACTAAAACGCCATGGGGGTAAGATACATAAAGGGACAGACCCTCTGTGTCGTCTGGAGTCGGAGTCGATGTGTCTTTGGCTCTTGCAGTCTTACGGGCCTTTCGGCGACGTATATAGTCCTTAAGTTCGTCATTGACCATGCGACACGTCCTCAGCAAAGCCAATGGTCCTGGCAATCGCAATGGTGGCCTGCCATCAGTCCACCAATCTTCCCTGTCGAGAGCTACTTCTGGAGGTGTAGCAACAGAGAGGAGCGCGGCATCGTGGTTACTGCGCACAAGTGGCGCGAAGTCGAGTGGGAGGCCTGGCACGTCGATTTTACGCGCTTTGTTGCGTATGCGGTGTCCAAAGATGGTAGTATAACCCGCCGAGATTGTGATCGCGTGTGGTTCGGCAAGAAGATAATCGTAGATATGACAGCGCAGTTCTGTGGGGAGGGACAGAAAGCCACAATATGTTTCTACCACTGGAGAGCACGCGGGCGCCCATGGAGCATCCTTGACGCGCATCTTGAGACAAATTGTCGATATCCAAAAGTTCTGTGGGGATCCAAAAGTTATATCAGATTTTTAGGGGCACAATATCAATTCCAAGATAGGTTTTCGAGCAATGAATATGGCGAACAGCTGAACGACAGTCTGGAACTGGCTTTGTTATGGTTCGTCTGGCGTGTGGGGAGAATGTGTGGTGTCGAGGCAACGCGTTGACGAACCAGGTAAACGAGTCATGACATGCATGCACAATTTCACCGCTCTCTTTGTGCAGTCGCGAGCCCCGTGAGCCAATCAACATTGATCCACAGCACAGTCTTGTTTCATCAGATTTGCATAAACGGGTTCTAGTGGGCGATCCAGTTCGTTTGCAGTGGATCTCTAGACGTTTTCTTTACTTTCGCGAACAGGCTTGGGTTTCACGTAGTTCCATATTGACCGGAGAAAACTTCAGGGTCCAGTGTATTAGTGTCTAGTCATCCTCGCTATCTTCCTGTCTCTGCTGCTCAGCCAGCCTCTGAGCCTCCTGCCACTGCATCGCGAATTCACGCATCATACCCTCTCCCCCGCTGCTGGCGTCTACAACGTCCTTAGGCAACTTGTGTGCGCTGTACTGTGGTGTTGTGAAACCGTATGCCTCAGGGTCATCCCTTCGTACCAGCCTAAATTCTGGCTGCCAAACCTCCTCTACATCATCTTCATCTGACTCGTCTGAGCCGCTTGCACTGGCAACGTTGTCTAGAGAAACAACCATGGTACCGTTGGCCGGTGCAATGGGTATGCGAACTACCTGTTCCTTCTCATTTGTAACCTTGATATCAGGTACCTCCATCGTGAGGAGCTCCATCCATGAGAAGAGCAAAGGATCTGTTCGCAATGCCCATGGGTTGAAGTCTACAACCCATACTCGATCGTGCGGAGGCGGAATGTATACGTCGAAAGTGAAATTTGGATCTGGGAATGTATCTCGCAGTTTGGAATCGAAGAAATCTTGTATCGTCTGCCGCAGCTTGTCTTGCATGTTGAAGAGGAAGTCGAAATGGTTCAAATCTCTTTGACATAACGCAATAAGTTGTCGATTTCGTACGAAGCACCTGAATTCAACACTGGGGTTGAGGTTGATCCACTTTCGCAGAATGAGATGATAGGCTATATCTGGGTCGGGCGTAGTCGATTGGTCGGCTGTGTCATCGAAAGCATGTGCCAGGTCGTGGGTGACAAAATCACTGCTCTTTAGCAGCAAGTAGATATCATTCGGTGTCGAGCATTCCATACTGTTCGTGGCGGCGATCCATGTCGCGTCCTTCGGCGCACTCCAGTTCAATTTTGGCGCAACCTTTCCGCCCAACTCTTCTATTGTCCTCTCAATCGCTTCATGGGTGTCGCGCCAGTTGAGGCTGGGGTCCACATCCTCCTCTTCGCCGCCCTCGTTGTTGTCTGCGCCAGAGAAGATGCCACTGTCATCATCAGACCACGCAGGGTTATCTGTCTCCTCTGGAGGCAATACGATGCCATCAGATCGGAGATAGTCGATAAAAGTTGGGGGCAAGGGCACTAGACGTGCTTTCGGCGTCACGGCACGATATTTTGGGTGCCAGTTATGGTATGAGCAGTTGAGAATATGCTGTTTGGTAACCGGTGGGAATGGCAGCTCAGTGAGCCTCTGTTCTTGGGTACTCATGGCGGGCGATACGATTGAAAATGCACTGGAAGTCGTGCGTCACGATATGTAGACTTCATCTTGCATGAGTCGTCATTTGGTGCAAATGGAAATCTTTGGCGGGGCAATTGTCGGTAGCTGAAGCACAGGCCCCACCTCCGAGCACTCCGCATCTTCTTGCTCAAGTGTTGGTACACTTGACCACCAACAACTACACTATGGCTGACAACGTGGGACTTACGACACCAAGAGGTAGTGGTACCTCTGGCTATGTCCAAAAGAACCGTTCGCTTCTCAGGCCCCGTGACAAGGTCGCGCCATATCAGAAAGACAACGATCATGCAAGGCACCGACCGCGACAGCCAGATGCAGAGATACTCGAACATGAGGCAAAGCGTGACATCGAGGTCAAAGTATTTGAGCTGAGAGATAAACTTGAAGATGAGGGGTATGTCAACTTTTCTACAAAGGCATGATGTAAATACTCATGAGTTGCAGGGTCGATGAGGACGAAATTGACGATCAATGCGAAGCTCTACGTAGAAAGCTCGACCAAGAACGGAAAGACGGGAGAGACCTCGGTCCTAATGCTAAGCGGTTAAAATCACATCAAGTCCATGATCTGGCTAAGGCAAAGGCGGAGGAGAGTGACAGGATGAGAAAAGCCTTGGGTATTAGCGAAGACTACGAGGAAGGCAGTCATTGGCGGAAGCAAGAGGAACGATTGCGCGAAAGTTTGGCAAAGAGAGAAGCTGAAGATGACGAGAAGGCCGAAAGAGCAAGGGGCGCTCGCAGATATAAGGAGGAAGATTCGGACTGAGTTCGACCGAATGAGCGTACTTATACACCCTTGCTGTGGTTAAGGACGCGATTGAATGGCGGGTTAAAATGGCATGGCTCTGGAAGATGCCAGCCGATGTCTCGTGTGCCACCGAGTAGCACGGAGACACGTCCACTTGCGTTATTTAACTGCTTTGTAGCAGATGAATAGGCTTGGAGGACTGAATTCGGCGAAGAGGTCAGCATTGCTCTCCAAATCGTAGCTCGTGCTCAGTCACTGATATGATACAGATACCTGCGAATGGACATTTTCTGTCTTTGTAATCCTTTGCCCATGATTCAATCTTAAGTCCTCTATAGTAGCATCTGTGAGCGATGCGTCTACTGCAGGAACCCATTAAAGCGCGTTGATCGACCCGTCCACTTGTCTTTACTGAGACGGTGCGTGCGCTTGCCAAGGTTGAGGAGCTGAGGTACAGTCAACTTTGAGGACGCGCAGAATAGCCTGCAGGATAACTTGCACAAAGCAAAGTCAGCCTTGTCGACAACTATTCGGAAGTGTTGATATTCCACTTCTATCAGCAATGCAGCACAGTAGCACGTTGTCGTCTCACTGTTATTGACATTTTTCCTTGATCTTTTCGTTTCTGTCGCACACATGACTTTCTGTTTCCTCAAGGACTGCAGCCTGCAATGGCATTTCTGGAGAGCATCGTTCATCCACGAAGCATAGTCTACGCCTGGAATGGGTTCCTGCGCATCGCTAAACCCCTGTCGGTGGTGGTGGTGGTCAGGAGTAAGCTTGCGTATTCCACGTGCTGCATTCTCCACCCTGACTGGACGATCCGGAGTAACCCGCCAAATTCGCATTTGGACTGGGTCCTCAATGGCATACCTTGGCCATGGCACCGTTGCGACGCCTCCTTCAACTGATACGGAGAACAAGCACCTCACACAATGCGCTCTCGTCACTCACGCGGGCATCGCAGCCATTTTTTTCTTGGGGAAAAGCTGTAGCGTGTATCAATCTGCACATGCAATAGGCAATTCTCCTGATTGGTCGACAACTCAGGCACTACACTACGAGCATCTTTATGTATAAACAACTACGTCTCCGCACCTCCGGGATCATTGCTACTTTCCGTGGCACATCACATCGATATGACCAGGTTTCGGCCCATCGCGGTTATCCGCGAAACATGGAGCATCTATACACCCGTCGAGCGGCGAAACATCGCTATCTACATCGCTGGCATCATGATGTATAAATTTGGACTCGAAGCATTCAACGGCTCCGTTATCGCTCTTGCAACCAACCGCTATGATGAACTTGGGAAACGAACGCAAATTTCAATCACATTTCAGCGTGTGGGTATCTTGACAGGACTCAACCAGGCGTTCCAGTGTGTGGGATCTATCTTGATTGCCCCGTTAATCAAGAGATATCCAACAAAGAATGTTTTGGCGTGTGCCATCCTGATCTTCGGAGTGATGAGTAGCATACTTCTCATCTTGGATGCTGCAACTGGTGGCAAATTTGTACCGAACGGACATCCCGAGGGAGACTTCAGCTACTACGGAAATTACAATACTGATGGCATGATCCCCATCTGTAAGTCACTCTGTCCGAGTTGCAGGCCACTATTACTATGGCATTGAGTGTGGCGTTCAGACTCTAGCGAACAATAGCATGCATACTGACAAGTTGCAGACTGCGTTTGCGGTGTTGTGTACGGTATGGTTGAGCTCATCCGACGAGTCATCCCTCGGGATCTGGTAGGCGGCAATGTCCAAAAGCTACGACGTATGGACTCGCTTGTTCATATCTTCTATGAAGTATCTGGCACAGCAGGCGCGTTCTGCACAGCGCTTGCCCTTATTCCGCACTTCGGCAACAACTTCTCTTTCATCATTACACCAATCTTCTTCGCTGCAGCATCATTTCTTTGGTTCCTGATTCAAGAGGCAGGACCTCAACCCGAAAGCAATCTGGTGCTCGAGGGTCAGCCAACGTATGTGAAAGCTGTAGGAAGCGGCTTCTATCTGTTCTTCGAATCGATCTGGACCGGTGGCAAGATCATCTTTACTCACAGGAAATTCGTGTGGCTGCTTCCCGGATACGCCGTTGCCCTTTACGGTCACCGCTACCTCGAGAATGCTATTGCACCCGCTGTCGCTCGCCGATACCTTGGAAACTCGGCTTGGGCGCAGATTATGGTTGGCGGCTCAAACTTTGGCGAATTGCTGGGCGCATTATTCGTGTTCATGTTCACAAATCTCGTACAGACGCCCATGCCCTGGCTGCGTATTGACGCACTAGCCCTTCTTATTGTCTGGTATCTGCCATTTTGGCACCCACCAAAAGGCGATGTGGGACAGGCGTGGATTGTTGCAGCAACCTTCCTTCCTGTTAGTTTTGGTTGGGCTGCTGGCGATGTTTCCCTCGCCGCCTATATCCAAGCCTCTCTTGCGCGCATCGAGTCAGATACTAAGAACGTATCAGCACTTGGTGCAGTTATGGCCTTTCTTTACAGCACATACATCGTCACTTATGCTATCGCATCGGTGTGCTTAGGCACGTATATTGACCGGGTATCTGATGCAAACAAAGATCAGATTCAGTCTGCTATACGTAACGTAGCAGGTATACAATTCACAATCATCTCGATGCTCGTTATGACGAGTACATTCACACCCAAAGGCGCGTTTGCCTTCAACCCTAAGATACTCAGCGACGAGGCATTGGATACAGATTTCGAGGATGAGGATTTGGAATATGTGCCTGGTAAGCAGTCGAAGAACAAAGACAGCCAGGAGAGTCATGAGATGGTGAGCCGAGTGAGCACCATGTAGCAGCGACCATGTACGATTTGTTTGACTAGCGACAAAGATTCGATACCCAATTTGATACAATCCATCTCTTCCCATTAAGCTCTCAACCTAATAGACCTGAAGCCCGAACGACCGGCACAGCTATCGATATCGTTATCAGCCACTATAAAACATAATCAACTTCCATCTCTAGCCTGATCTTAACACCGCACGTGCTAGAGTTCCCTCAACCGATTGCTGCAACTCTCTCGCCAGACATGCCGCTGTAAACCCGTGTTCATCCATAGCATGCATTAGCCGCGTTATGTTGCAATCTGGGGCTCCGCTCGTAAGTTTCGGGAACTAGGTAACCGGGCTTATCTGGGCATTGCCACTGTGCTTAACTGGATTGATCAGCCATCCTGAAAGCCCCCAGGGTCGGGCCTAGCTTCCACGCATCGCTGTCAGAGCGGCGTTGCTGAGCCTTGGCACTACACGTGGGCTTGGGAGTGAATGCGGTTGGTCGGAGCGCGCAGCATCGCGGAGCACCATCACTGTGAGCATTGCCAAGCCAAAGCTTCGACACCTGCTTCGGAGGCTGTGGGAACGGACGCGGATGCCACCTTTGCTTTTGATATGACAGCGGGTTAGATAGATAATGGTGAAATCAGTATCTCACAACTTACCAGGTGCATTTTATCTATAGATCCCATCTTCCTCAGGCAAAAACAACGAAAGAGCTAGCTAGGGCGTATCGACGAGTGAATAGGGCGTTACGAATATTACAAAACTCAACAGTGGATGTCTGTCAGACAAGCTGAGGACGTGATCTACACTTATCAACCTTGAACTTCCACACTCTGGAGCTGAAAGGGAGGCTGGACGGTCCTGATATCGTATCACCAAACACAACCGGATCGTGACCGTATCCCTTATTGCTTGATTGTTCATATCAAATGCTGTAGCCTCTTTTCTTCTCCACTATGCAACCCTATCCAGCTCAACATCAAGCGGAAACAGACACGCACTCACACCGTGGACCACTAAGCAGGACATGGCCACAGCTTTTCAAAAAGAGAAGGAGATACAGCCCGGTGCGAGAGAGCGCACAATCACAGGCGCATCCTGCGCAACAAACGCAACAAAACCATCACAACCAGCAACATTCCCATCTTCCTTCACAACATGTCCAGGGGCAACCGCCCCCACAATTTCAGGCTTCAGTCCCCATCCGCCCTATCAAGCACCCGTCTGTCTCGACCCAGAGTATTCGAAGCTCAAGCACAGCAGCAGAAACAGCGAGCACAATATCAACAGTTAGTGAAATATCGACCCAACCACCCCAACAAACCAGAAGGGTGCCAATCGCCCGCCGTACCTCCTCAATAGCAACAACAGAAAGCAATGGTATGCAATAAAAACCTTGGTTAGCTTCTTCACTGCTCTTGACGTACTGACAGCGTCACAGCGGCCGGCGGCGTAACAACCCCACAAGCTGATCTCCTGGCCTCCAAATCCAACTACGAGCTCATCTCATCTGGTCAGCATCTCGAAATGGGCCTCCACTTCAGCACTGCCATGGCTACAGGTGTAATGATGAAGCGTGCCACGCACCGAGCAGCCGAGCAAGCACGTCGAGACAGAATGAAAACAGCCATGGTCGACCTCGCCGAGTTCTTGCTGGACGGAGAAGTCACGTTTGGGAGCGGGACTACTTGTTTCGTCGTTATGCGAGGTGACAGCGGGAAGGAGGTTGGGGATGTTGGTGACAAGGGGAGTATATTCAGCGAGACGAGTGGGATGAGTGGGCTATCTGGGATGAGTGAGGGGAGTGGGAAAGGGAAGCCAGGGGAGAAGAAGACGGTTAACAAGGCAAGATTGATTGAGATGGCGTTGGAGAAGATGCGGGCGCAGGAAAAGGAGATCGAGTTATTAAGGAAAGAGGTTGAGGTGTTGAGGTGTGGGGATAAGATGGATGAGACGTAGTGTGAGTATGCATTCTAGTGATATCCGTTTACTTGTTAAGGGTTGGGACAGTTGAGGGAAGATACATGAGGTAGTATTTCAGCCTACAAAGGGCACACTAGCCTCCACTCCAGCACAATTCCTGATTGATGCCTAAAGCGGCTTTCTGCAGTCTGCTGGCTCTTTGCCCATACGATCCTTGAGGCCAGCGAGGACGCTGCGTCTCGTAATGCATATGCACCTCTATCTTGCACGTAGCCCTTCGTAAATCGAACACAGTCAATAAGTTTCAACAAGCTCGCCAAATTGCGCCAGGCCCGAGACGTGCACGTTGCAGCTAGAATGACCTGGAAGTATTGAGAGCATGCCGTTCCTGCACATAATATACCTTAGCGGCTACTCAGAAAGTTTACCCCAACGAAGCCTACGGTGACGATGCTGAATGAATCACAACGTTGACGAAAGCTGATCCGTGGTATGTCCCTTCGAGCCGCCTCTGCTCTGATCAAGTTGTGCTGTTGCTTAAGTAGTAGTTCTTAGGCGAGTAGAGCAAACAGTAGGTAGGTTTTCTTTGCGTATTCAGCTGCGTTCTTTCGCAGCCTCTGAGCAGCAGCATGGTCGAGCCCTGCAACATTGGCTTTTTTGATAAAACTATCCATAGCTGTTGATGAGTGTGCTTCGTTGTCGAAAAATCGCTGCACGTACAGCGCGTCAAATAACAGCTGCTTCAGATTTTGATCTATAAGCTCGTGGTTCTGGTCTGAAGTTGCCTCACCCTTAACACTGGCATTGTGTTCTTCATCATCGTTATCAGCCTGGGCTGACGCTTCGTTCTGATCTTCGGCTTTGTTGCCCTTTTGTAGTCGAGATTTCTTCATGGCGTCGACATGTCTCTCCAGTAGGCGCATGACGTCGACAGACATCTTGCTCTTAACAACCGCAACACCAGCAGGAGTCCAGAGGTCGCTGCCTAAGAGCGCCATAGTCTTGTTGATCTCTCGTAGGAATCTGAAGGCAATGGGTGATGGCTGACTTGGTAACGGCGGGTGTCCCTCCAGCAGGATAAGTGCCCGGGATCTTTGTTCCATTGATGATGCAAGAGAAGTTTCGTAGGCTGATAGTGTCAACTGAGCAACATGCGCAGCGAGCGTTGTATGCAGTGGCTTCAGGACGTCTGGTGTGAACGGTGTTGGAAACGGCGAGGACCTTTCCTGAAGGCGCAGACGTGGTATACGATCGTCAAACTCACGAATGACTCGCAAGACAAAGATCGCTTTCCGTACAGACCCACCATTTTCGCCATTGGTCACATCTTGTGTAATTTGAGACAGACTTTTACCTAGGTTTTGCAGTGAGTCGCCAAGTGCTTCTTGTGTGACATCCTCCAGTAATCGCGGATCATCCGCACTCAGCAGCGTCTGTTTTGAGTCGCCCATGTCGTCCGAATCTTCTTCGATGTCATCCGCGAAGTGGTCATCCCAGCGCGCTTCCTTCATACTTTTCACTATCCCTTTGACTTCAAGTACTGAATCCATCCACTTGTTGAAGGCGACTGTGACATCCAGGGTAGCCTGATCCTGTCCCTGGTAGGTGTTGATAATGGTTGTTTTGAAGGCCTGCGCTCCATTACTGAGGTCTTTGCCATACACGGTTGTGTTCCACAGCGACAAGCCAGGTGCATCTTTGTTAGCGGGAAGTGCATCCAAACCAGCGGTAAGCTCTGATACTACACTTTGCAGTGCTTGTGCACGTGTTCGAACAATCGCTTCCAGCTTTTCATTCATTGTATCACGCAAGTCATCCAGTACGTTCGCAAACTTAACCCCTGTCATACGTGGGCCAGACACCATCCAAGTCTCGATCAGCTCTCGTCGCAAGCTTGCTACCTCTGCCAATCGAAGTTCATCTTGTAGTGCGATTTTGACCTCTTTGAGGAAGGATGTAATCGTGTCTTTCGACCAACGGTACAATATCCTCTCTGCTTCCGGTCTCTGTAGTTCGTCGTGGCGTGGCCAAGGAGTATAATTCCGCACTTCATCACCGACCCAGCGATCATGCACATCCAAATTGAGCTCATAAAGGCCACGTAAGTCCGGATCTTGGATCAAGGGGCGCAATTTCAGCTTTGCTAGAGCTTCGGCCAGACGGCGGGGGAAAATTGTCTGCGTGTCCTGGCAAGTCTGAATGCATAACTGAAGGGCATTGATTCCTCTTTTGGCAAGCTCGTCTCCGCCCTTTTTTAGCTCGTTCAGCACTTCGTCCTTGCGTACTCTGTGAAAATGCTTCAAAACATCAGATGGTGCGGAGCTCGTTGCCAGAGCATATGCACACATACTTTCCACCAGGCTTGCAATATCGCTAGTTCTGCTCGCCAATCGCCGATCGATTCTTCGTAGCAGCTTTCTGCGCGCTGAGAGCAGCTTCTCCCAGAGCTGGTCCACAATCGGCGGCTTACTCTCTGACTGACTGAGTGTTTTGTGTACGAGGCGAGAGATCACTAGGACCTTTGCAATGAGCAAGTGCTCGTCATCTTTTCTCATGAGTCGTGTCTTGACTGTAGGCGCATTCCTTAGAACCGAGAGCTGGGATGCAAATGTATACCGCTCAACATCTGCAGGCCCAAATCAACAATGATCCTTTCCATCTGCGATATGCCAAGAACTAACCACTGCCTCTTGTATGTACGTCCATCTGAAGCGCGTTCCCAGAGACTTTGTCTAAGACTCTTGAGTTGCAGTTCTGGCCTATGCGACCAAGCTTCGATTCGACCTGTTCCATCTGCGTTTCCATGTTTATTATCGTTTCGGCAGTGTCAAGGAGCTTACGATAACTCGTGCTTTAGTAGAGTCAGCTCCAAATTCGAGTTTGATAACCGTTGAGCTATGCATACCCCACGAGAGACCGTAGCTTCTCGCGATTGTCATCGGCAGTGGTACGGAGCTGCTGTTCGAGCTTCCGCACCGTTGGAATCGGGTATTGAAAGGCATCTTCCCACGATTGAAAGGCCCGAGGATCCAATGCCTCGGTTGCCATGGCCATTACTGTTCGTAGTACAGGTCAATGCGGACAGCTTGTAGCGACGTGTGCATTCGAGGTTCACGATGGTCGGCACTAGCGCGGTTAGGTTAGTCATCACTACCGGTATCCCTTGATCTTCTGAGTTTGAACTACCACCATCACCACTCTCATTCACATGGTCCATTCTGTTAACAGCATGATCATAAGTCGGCCATGAACTCTTGAATCATTTAAAAGAGACCGACACCACTCAACCGTATTCTTCTCATATTGCCCAATTTGTACTATGCCAAATTCAGGACCACACCATCTTTCTCGTACAGGCAATAATCAAATATGAAGAGGAAGCGGACTGTCCACCGATATTTTCAGACAGACACACATGTTCTATCCGCCGATACAAGCACAACCAAATTGTCCAATTTCCGCAGCTAAATGATCCCAACTTCGTGATCAATGCTCAAAGCGCGTCCGCAGGCTTGCTCCAGAATTGGAACATTCTGTAATCAGCATCGTACTTGGGAACCGTATGTGCAAAACTTGTTCACCAACACTAAAATGACTATCAATACACCCCCGAAAAATCTTTGCCTTGTTAATCCGTGCTGGAGTAGAGCTGCAGCGACTATACTCTGACGCAAACTAGACTTGGTCAAAACAAAGCAGTGTACTTATCAATTCCCTACATAGAGGGCTCTTGAATAACATTAATCGCCCTGATCTTTTGAGCCTACCAGATTCGGCACCCAACCCAAGGCTGTACTCCACTCTATCTTGAACTTTCTCAGTATCCTAGGAGCGTGGCTATGGGACTGCTTCACAGATTTTTGTAGCGAAGTAAGCCACAGCCATTCCATCAAGCTTTTGACCGAGTCTGGGCTCGTCTAGATATCTTCCACACACCTCTGAGTAGGAGAAGAAATGCAGTGTGCGGAATATGGACCACATCAATGATAGTCTTGACAAATCAGGGGGGCTTTGATTGTTATGCAGAGAGATTGTCGCGATACACATCAAGATATGTTGTTTGGTCTGCCTTTAATTCCAGGCTGCAGGTACTGGCTTTCGAGGACCTACGGCATCATCGAGTCATCTTCGAAGGTAGCGCAATCCATGAACTCGCCATCACTTAAGCTGCATTATGTTTCATTTCAAGCTTCATTTACATATCTCGGCTGCCCAGTTTTTCAACCTGATAGGTCTGATTTTTCTACCAAGTATGGATATTTAGAGTCGTCACAACTCTCAGACTCTAGTTAAGTTTTCGTAGAACGCTACAAACGAATCACATTTCTTTGACGGCCATATGGAATGGGGCAAAAAGTCAGACAGGAATTACACTGCCCAGCTCTGTTGCTAACTTTTCAAGGCGGCATTTCCAAGAGACTGGTCATTCCTCTGCCTCATACATAAGGTCTGTTTAAGTAATTAAAGCCAGGTACTAGTCACACAACCCTCTTTCGAGCAACAAGTCAATAAGAGAATTTTGATAGCAATATTGGCGGATGAGAAAGACATCTCGAGCTCCTAGTCATGAATGATAAACTGATACGGCTGCTTAGTTTATAGTTAAATTATGTATATAATTTCATGATTGAATCTTTTCTTACAGGAACGCTCACATCTAGCCTAAATATTGTAGCCTTCCTTATGCAAACATTGTGTTATAAATCTTTCTTGACGAGATGGCCTGCTGATGAGACAATTTGTTGCTGTTCTAACTATCTCTGATTTTAACCGCGCTCTTGACAGCTTCAAAACCCCGATATATCTACTTAATCAGCTGATGCTTCAGCCGATAGACAACAGAACAAACCACTGTGAATCCTCTGAGATTAATTAAGGCTATCTAACAAAATTTTCTTATTGTATTCCGCAGTCGCCGCTTCATATCTGAATAGCATAGCCCAGAAACAATTTTGCGCAGTTTTCGAGGGACTTCAGTAGCAATCATCGAATTGTCGCCCAACTAGAATCCATTTGCGTTCAGAGACCAATCATGAACATCATCTTTTGAATTATAAGTACTACCGATGCTTAATTTTGTGCTCAAGTCTTAGCACTAACTTTGCCTACCCCCAGATACTCATTCATGACTGAACCCAAGTTGCTGAAACCCATGTTTACGTGCAGGCATTATACTCCTCGCAGCTTCCCACACTCTCCTTAAGTACCTGTTCAACTTCAACCTCACCCTCCAACTGTCCAGCACATACACCCGCCTCCCCACAGCTGCCTTGATAATTATCTCCAGCCTTGAACTGCGCCTCACCTTCAAACACTCTGTAGAAGTAATCTTGCCGGACCCACACCTCCCTCTTCTCCACGACCTTCAACCCGAAATCTAAAACAGTCTCCCCTCCACTACCAGGAAGAAGAGTAACACTAAAGTTTCCGTACGAAGATTCGCCCACAGGTGAGCAGAGAACCTCTTGGTTGAAGGGAGGCTGTCCATCGGGAAAGCTCCATGAGACAGTGCAGTCTGCAGTGAAAGGCGGTAAGACAGCAAAGCCGAAGCGGGATGCGCGCATCAGGGTTATGGTGTTGGGATCGCTGATACGGATAGAGACAGACGAGGCTTTAGGGGGGCCAGGCTGGGAAGAGGGTTTGTAGGAAAAGAGTGAGGTTATTTTCCAAGGGGAGAGGGGAGCATTGACTTGGCGAGAGGTGAGAGGTGTGGCGGCAGTGAGGCCAGTGAGGGTAAGGCTGGTGAGGAGGGTTGAAAAGAGCATTGCGAGTGTTTAGGTCTGTCTGTAATAATTGTCGATGCTATTGTTGTGAGCGTAAATAAGATGAGATGGTTGTGGTATTTTGCAAATGTGTTTGCTGGTCTTATGTATTATCGAAGGCAATGTCTAGTCGTATTCTTGTCGGCATGCTCATCCGCATACCCACCTTAGATCTTAGCATATGTCCTCATACTATGAATTATCAATGTCTGCATGTGGCTAGGCTGTGTTTTCACGAGCTCAACTGCATTTCTCATGTCTGATGATGATATATTGAAAGTATCGTTGTCGAGGTTCAAATGATGTTGCACGGGGTTACTGACTTAGCACGCCTATCCTTGTTAATACGAAGTGGTGCTCTGGTTTTCGTTGCAACCGACGAGATTCGTAAGCAGGTACGAAGCGCAAAACTTATTATAGAAGCGGACCGCAGCGCGTGGCGTGATGAAGAAGCAAGGTACCATCGCATATATTAGGGCCAAAAAAATAGTGTTCGAGGTATGGAGGGAATGAGGAAGGCATCACAGAGATTTGTTGTGATACACATACATCACGCTTTCTAAAAGTACTGCTTCATAGAAACCGAACTCCGTCCCAGATGCTCGGGGGTATCAATCATACCTGATGCTTTTAGATCGGTTACCAGATTGCTGGACGTAGTGCCGCCGCCTGAGAACGCCAAAAGTGGGCCAAAACCCAAGCCAATCATGCTATCATTACACTGAGACCAATGGGCCATGAAAGTCGCGCAGGGTGGCGACCAAATCATCTTCTCGGAAAAGCTGTAGAGACAGCTTCTCCTGCACCTCCTTCCACTTCCGTAAGGCGTCCAGCTCGCCTTTGCTGAGCCATTTCTCTTCGTTGCCGACAACGTCCGAGCGTTCAGCTTTGCTCAAAAGGGGCTGAACTTTCTCTCGTTCGAATTGAATGCGCTGAAGAATGCGTACCATGCCTTTGTAGGTATCGTGGAGCAGCTTCTCTCGTGCGCGCTGCCGGTCATACCAAATGAGGTGTAAAGAATGCTTTGCTTCTCGCCTGTCCACCTTTGGAATCTCCTGAGTCTGAACAAGGCCTTGCACGGTCAAGTCGTTGACGATACCTCGAATATCGGTCGCAGACATCATCATGGCAGTGCAGGTTGCGCGCTCGTCGAGCTTACCCTTCTTCCTCAGAGCACGTATCAATTTGACGCCAAGTGTGCCTTTCCTCGCAGAAATAGTGTTCTCAATTTCGGTCTGAATCAACTGCTTCGCAATCTCCTCGAACTCGATGTGCCACTGCGAGAATCCGGCACGAGAGTGCCATGTCACAAAGTGAGTAGGATCTTCAGAGAGCAGTTGGATATGCTTGTCAACAATCCTCGTCTTCTCATCCATGCTCAGTGTAGCCGGATCGATAGGTTGACTAAGTATATTGGCGCTGCGAACATGACCCTTCCTTGTAATTTGAACAATTGCGTTGGGGTCTAGGCCTTCGCAGATATCAAGGTCGCGACTGATTTTTTTGGTCACATCGCGCGCTGTGACGAGGTTCTTAGGATCAATGTGTTTGTCTGTACCTTCGTCGCCCGCTATTGGTGGCTCTGGATATTCTTCGTAGCAGCGCGGTGTATTTTGTTCCAGCATACGAAGCATTGTTTGGTAAATATGAGCTGTGACATGCCCTAAGCGTTGTTCGACCAGCTGCACAAGCTGTTCTGTTCGCATAGCAACAGCAATTTTCTCTGGATTTACACGGATAACGAGCTGGTCTTCGGGTGATGCAGCGCTTGAGTTCGAATACCCATTTGCGCCGTTGACCTTCAAACGCTTCGTTGGATTGATGTAATCCTGATCCGCCTGCTTTCGTCGTGAGAACCTTGGAACTTCTAGCCATTTGTCGCGCATATTTCGTTTACGCTCGAGTGTATTTCTGAGGCAAGTGGCCTTGTCTTTCGTACCGGTTGGTTGCTGGCCATTGAGGTCCTGATCAATTGTCTCTTGCTGGAGCATGTCATGCATATCTCCTGGTGACAAGTATTGAGACTCTGTCATTGTTCGTATCCAACCACGCTGAATGAGTCGCTCAATGATCTCATAGAGCTCATCCACCGATGCGATTTCGCCGTCATCCTGCTCTGTGTCTCCATGCCCGAGCTGTTCGCCAGATCCACCATTTGTTGCACCGTTAGTATTGGAGTGAGATTGCTTGTCATTCGCAGCAGCTTTTGCGGTGCTCAGCTCAGATGGAGCGCCATTGACCATACCGTTGGATTTTTTTGCAGATCCATTGGCCTCGTTGCCGCCCCCTCTTTTCCTTTTCATACCAGCGCCGTTCATAATACCGTCGTCTGACTCATCATCGCTTTCGGTTCTGGTAGGGAAGTATGCTTCTTTCAAGTCTGCGATGCGCGTGTGCCCAAGGCGTAGCAGGTTGGTCATGACATTAGCAGCCTTCCTGCCAAAACGATCCTCGACCAGTTTGGTGACCTTGCCCAAACGAACAAGAGCGTAAGAATTTTGCCAGTCAATCTCATAGTACGTAGGGTGCGAGTCGTTGCCGGAATGAAAGACGAGATGCTGCTGAAGCAGGATAACTAGACCATACTTGATCTGTCGACTATTCAAGTATGAAGCTCGAGCAACCTCCGCTAGAGACTGCCGTCCATAGCGTGCAAGCACCGAGTAGACGCGCTAGAGTGTGTTAGATATATGCACAAGCTAGGAAGTATCACACGCTGTTTTCTATGCCTATCCATAACATTTCTGGAGGCACACAACATGTTGTGTTATAGCACATACCGCTGCAAGTTCGCCGTAGATATCCTCGACAAGGAGGTTGCAGAGCTCCGCAAGGATCTGTTATAGTGTTGGTTATAATTCATGGCAAGGTGCATACTGCGCTGCAGCGCTGCAACGGCTTACCGGAGTCTCGCGCTGGTTATAAGACATGATATTGCCTAGATATTTGCCAGATATCTAGGTGTCAACGGGGCTACCGGAGAGACATTTGGCGATTTGCTGTGAGAGAGCAAGTTTAGGGCGTCCGGTGTTGGTGAGGGCAGAATTTCTAAGTCGCCAGGCGGCGGGGACTGGCAGCTCAACTCTGGCCAACCAGCAACGGCAGAAGGAGGATGACGGCCTTGGCACTTCGCAACATCTTTGCATCACTGTCTATTCATCAATTCACCATCAATTGCCCTCCACCCCCAGCTTCACCGCCCCCCGATCGGTGCCCTCTCCACGATGCTGTCCCGCACAACCGCCTGCCGGGGCGCGCAACGAGCTGCCCGCCAGGTCTCGTCGACACAGAAGCGCGGGCTCGCAGCCCCGGCTTCAGGATCCTTCCAGTACCAGTCCGGTGAGGCCAAGGGCGTCAAGTTCGCCAGCAGAGACTTTGCTGGCCCTACGACCACATTGGCCCTGGTCGCAAAGGCAGGAACGCGATACCAGCCCTTGCCCGGCCTGACCGAGGGTCTCGCCAACTTCGCTTTCCGGGTATGCATCCCAAGTCGAACCACGATAATGCATTGTTTGCACGTATCAGCCTAGAGGAGCTCTACTGACGCTCAATTGCATCACAGGCTACCGAGCGAAGGTCGACATTGCGCATTGTTCGCGAATCTGAGCTTCTCGGAGCTACCCTGACCGCCCACCACTCCCGCGAGAATCTTGTCCTCGAGGCTAAGTTCCTTCGCGATGACCTGCCCTACTTCGTCGAACTGTTCGGCGAGGTCGCCAGCCAGACCAAGTACCAGCGTACGTTATTGGGAAACAAGTGTTGATAGGAGTGCTCGCTGACAAGAAATAGCCCACGTTTATAACGAGGAGGTCCTCCCCTTGATCCACTTCGCCCACAAGCGTTTCATTAGCAGCCCCGTCGAAATGGCCATCAACTCTGCCCATAGCCTTGCTTTCCACCGTGGTCTCGGCAACTCGACTGCCTCCGCCTCGCAGACACCGTACACCAAGTACCTCGACGCCGAGACCATCGAGTACTTCTCCAAGAGCGCATATGCCAAGTCTAACTTCGCCGTTGTCGCCAACGGTGCTGATCACGGCGAGTTCTCTAAGTGGGTTGGCCAGTTCTTTGACGATGTCCCTGCCACTCCCCTCCAGCAGCTTAGCCAGGGCACCGAGCAGACCAAGTACCATGGTGGTGAGGAGCGTCTTGCACATGACGGTGGCAATGCCATGGTCATTGCCTTCCCCGGCTCCAGCTCGTTCACTGGCAAGTTCTACAAGCCTGAAATTGCTGTTCTTGGTTCCCTTCTTGGCGGACAGTCTGCCGTTAAGTGGTCGCCTGGTTTCACTATTCTCGGCCAGGCCAAGGCTACCCCCAGCACTCAGGTCAACACTACTAGCGCCATCTATTCCGACGCTGGTCTTTTGTTCACTACCATTACCGGCTCTGCCCAGAGCGTCGCTGAGACTGCCCGGGCTGCCGTTGATGCCATCAACAAGATCGCGTCTGGTGAGATCTCTAGCGAGGCGATCGCTAAGGCGAAGGCTGCCGCCAAGTTCAAGGAGCTCGAGAACGGCCAAGACATCCGCGCCGGTCTCCAGCTTTCTGGAAACGGCCTTGTGAACAACTCTCAGCCATACCAGATCGACGAGGTTGCCAAGGCCATCGACGGTGTATCAGAGGAGGCCGTCAAATCGGTAAGTACTTCCCAGATAGTGCTTTGCAACTTTCACAGCATGCTGATACTTTATTTTAGGCTGCCAAGACATTACTCGAGAACAGGGCTTCCGTTTCTGCTGTCGGTGATCTCTTCGTTCTGCCTTATGCTGAGGAGCTGGGTCTTAAGGTGTAAATACAGCCATGTTGAAGAGCGTGTTAGATGCAAAATCTCATTTGGCTCGGAGCCTGTGTAACATTATCTTGTGATAGTCCCAGATGGTTCCAGATAGAGTGTTATGGATTCTCGTTTGTTCAAATGGGTTTGCACTTACGACGAGGCCGATTCTCAATCGTATTGTGCATTGTGGTGCACACGACCTGAGCGCCATATCAGTGGTCTTTACTCAGCTGATATGCACGCCATGCTGCCACGCATCAAAAAAAGCCCTACAACATATAAACACTTACGTGTACGTATGAACGCATGGCTAGAGTTGACCAGTGCGGCTGTTTTCACGTGCCAACGCGCTTTCATCTTGTGTCTTGTATCCCGGGACGCGCACGGCCCCACCGTCACGTCAACACCAAACACCTCACATCCACTTCCCTAAACACTCTCCCAGTCCTAAGCTCAGTATACTGAGAAAACTTCTCGTCTCCCCAGACCGCCAATCTTGCACCATGGCGCAGACACTTTACCCCCGCGGCACGCTCAAGAAGATCGTCAAAGCACATGCAAACCGCACCTTGAGCAAGAACGTAGACATCCTCGTATATTTCCCCGCTACCCTTATTGGTGATTCATTGCGCTAACGTTTATATAGATATACCTCAATTACGTGCTCTTCATGCAAGACTTGATCAACGAGGCATCCATCAAGGCCAAACAATCTGGCGAACGAGGGATTAGTGCGAAGAGTGTTAAGAAAGTGAGGGAGACATGTTTGAGAAGATGTAAAGGATAAGTGTGAGGCTCTGAAATGTGTGAGAAGAACGACGGCTACGCGTATGTCGAGTGCAACCCTTGAGGAAAGAGGTTTATAGGGGTGGGCGCATTCTCGGTGTTCTGGCGTTGGGATTTCAAGTTTACGATACCCGGGAGAGACGGTACTCTGCGGCACAGCTATATGGCTATAGAATTCAAATAAGAGCAACACAATTCGTATATTGTATCTTGATACAAAATCAAGAGTGACTAGCATTCATACCACACTCGAAGCTTGCTCCACAATCTTGGCCACAATCCAGCCCTCTGCATACCTCTTCTTTGTACCACTCTCCGGTATATCAGCTCTAAGGCCTAATGTCTTCATGTCCTCACTCTCCTCAGATTTCCGCGCAGCGTCCTTAACCCCCGCACTCGCAACTCCAAGTGCAACACAGCTCGCCAATAGACTCTGCACCTCCTTCACCCACGCCTTCTCAACACCCTGGCTTTTCGCAGCGCCCGCACCGAGCCGCTTAAGTTCCACAAATGCGTCCTTAGCCGCCTTGATATTCCCATCAATATCTGCCCAGAGCCCACTCTTTCCGTTTCTGAGATCAACAGCGAACCCAGGATCAGGGGAAGCATATGATCCGTAAGGCTGTGTGTGTACTTTGAAGTCCTCGAATGGCGGGACCTCAGGCGGTTGAACAGCTAGGAAGGGTTTCATGCGCAGTTCATAGCGTAGATTTTCGGTGCTGAAGGGTCGTTTGGGGTTAGGGAGGAGATGGCAGTAAGCTGCTATCATGTAGAACCGCGCCAGGGCGAGGCTGAGCGCTGAGGTGCCAGTCGCTTCGGCCGCCAAACTGTCAAGATAAGGTGCCGCTTCTGCGACAGCATTTGCGTCGCGTAGTTTACGCTCCCGCAAAAGTTGTGTGTGGCGCGTGTGGTGGTGTATTTGAATCCGAGAGAGAAGTTCGCGGCGGCGAGTGATGATGAGTGAGAGGAAGAGATACATGCCTGAGAATTCATCGGGGAGGTATATATCCTGTTCGAACCCAAGAAGAATGACCTTTTCTATCATCCACAGTTTCTTGTGGTACACCCATGTCGAGAGCGAGAACTCGAGGATTTGGTCAGTGATGTCAAGTTCTGAAGCGGCGGAGGCGATATCGGTGTCCACAAGGCTGGCATCGATCTGGAGTAAATCCCAGGCAGCGATTACATGGGTAAGCATACGGCGCAGACGGCAGCGATTCTGGCCTAGGGCAACCCAAAGATCAAGGTAGGGTTGTCCAGCACGATCGACAAATTCATCGATAAGCATGGCTAGTTGTACCTGCGGGGATTTTGGTAGGAGAGGATTACGTGCTGGAGACGGTGTCCAATTTGTTGGATCTAGTACGGGTGAAGCTGGGAAGACGAGTGCCTTAATATCTGCTAGTGGTAACGACACTGCAGTATTCAAGATATCTGGGTGGAAAAGTAGAGTAGCAAGATACGATCTCGAATATGCTAATGGCGCAGGCGAACGTGATGCGAATGCCCACAGGAACGATTGGTACTCCAGAGGATCTTGTGACAGGCCAATGAATCGAGTTGCCTCTTCACAGTCAACACAAAGGTGTTCAAGCAGATCCAGTGCATCCTTAAAATCAAACTCAACAATCGGTCGCGGGGGTACAGTCGATGCTAGTCTGCGTTGCATCTTCGTGCTGAAAGCGCCGGCCACAGGCTTTCCGAGCTGATGCGTAGCTTTGATCGTAGTCATGCCTTGCAGTACGGGTGGCCAGGAAGACAACATGTGCTCTAGAGGATATTCTAAGTCCAGAGCTCTTAAAAAATCTCGTCTGAACTCCAATCTGGATACGATGGCTGAGTGAAGTGCATCGTTGATATCAAGTTCAGAACTATGAATTGTTAGCGTATCCGCAACCGTAATGTGAGGACCATACTCACGCTTCCATGACATCGATAGCAGCATCGAGTTCCCTCAGGAAGACATCCATCGGCGTACTGACGAACAAGACCCGATTATACGTTTGTGTGCAAAAGTCTTCTTCTTCAAAGTAGTCTCGACCAGTAATTTTTGCTATCACAAAGTCACACCCTTTTATGAGAGCCAAACAGTAAGCTCTCAGTACCTGCAGTAATGCGTGTGCCGAAGGCCCAGAGGCACTTTGCCCATTAGAAAAGAATTGAGATTGTTCAAAAGTCTTGGGTTCCGGCCATAGCAACTTATCAATGTAAACGGATGTGAACAGCGTTTGCGATAGAGGATAGCCTGTATGCCAAGCCATTTCATAGCATAGCAGTTGGTCCATGATTCCGATAAGCTCTTCCGGTAACAGTGAAGCTGATGTGTCGTAATCGTCCTCGAGCGTCTCTCCAACCTCCAGAAAGCCGCTGTCCATTTTGGGATCCATGATCTGCAAACATTAGTTTTATCGAGCGTACGCATGCAACAGGGTTTGGCGTACCTCGATGGCCCCAATAGACTCAAAAAGCGTGAAATAGTCATCTTTAACGAGCTGTCCAACTTCTAGAGCTGTGACGTGTCAGTAAACGTATTTTGGTTGCACAATAAAATATGTTGTCAAGCAAACAAAACAGAAGACATGGTAGCCATGTGATATCAGTAACCCCACCATACTCTTCTCCTGCAATGCGCCCTGGCCTTTAACTGAATGAGGAGAACAGCGTACCACTACTGGCTTTCAAAAATTTCTCTGTGATGTCGTGAATCTTTGGTTCTGGTGCGCATACAGGTTGCCTGAATGCCTGCCGCAACGGCAAGTTAGTTTGCGGGGTGGCATTGAGCGTATTCACGTGGGAGGGGCCTGTTAAATATTAGTCTTAATACTGCAGAGAGGAAACGATAATGTTATACCAGTTCCATCATGACTCGAGACAGCATCAGCATCCTGGCGCGAGGCGGTGCTGTGGCGGTGAGAGCTATCTGCCATGGTCGTGGAGGAGTAGTCCCGGCCGATGCGGCTGACGGGAAAGTTTGATGCACATGCATGGCTCCATCACCTTAAGCTGTAACTGAACGTCAGTCACTCTTAATGTTCATGATTTTACAGCAGAGTCACATCATAAATGCATTGAAAATTCCAGAGTGCGCAGTGAGCTCAAATCAGGTTATGCATTGGCTTTTGCCCGTCCTCCAGAAAGCTTCATTCGGCATTGATAGTACAACTATACATTCACACCTCTGGCCCCCTTATATCCTCAGATTGCACATTTAAGCAGATGCCTCAGCCTTGGCCGCAGCCTGTGCCGCAATAGCAGCGTCATTCAGCTCCTTGACCTCGCCCTGCTTGCCGTTCTGCCAACTATTAGCTCCATTCACTGGTCTCCTAATCTCCAATTGTATCAGTACTCACCTCCCACTTGGCGAACCTGAGCTCACTCTCGCCCCTGCGCTCAGCGATGATGCGCTTGTCTTCCTTGAGGGATCGGCGAACGACGCGCGATGCGACCGAGATGTAGCGGTTGTAGCTGTCAGGCATTGTTAATTGTGGTTACCCTGAGGTAATTGGAGCGGAGCGGAGCGTACGAGAGACCGGCGACTTTCCAGGCGGCTGCCATTGTGATGGTTGAATATGGGTTGACGAGGTGGTGGGTGAGTTTGCGGATTGCGGATGGGGTTGGAGGTGTTGAATTGAAAGTTGCGGATGCCGCTCGGAGCTGCAGCTCGGCCAAGCACGTGACTGTCATACGGATCCATGGATGTCTAAGGGCCTGGAGACATCCACATAAATTCCGCGATGAGCACAAAGCAGAACTGAGTTGCTGACATTTACTGTTTTTGGGACCTCTGAAGATTTTCTGGAGGCGCACAGTACATCGAAATCATGTTCATCATATCCTCGTAGCTATACCGCCTTTGTGATGCCTGTAAGTATACAGTGCACTGGAGTGCCTCTACATGCTCTAACGTGACTGTGGGATACCACTGAAATCGAGACTATCCCTAAGCCGCAGTTCGTCTAGTCTGGCTTCATAAGCGTCCTCATCCTACAAATCCGTCTCCATGGCGTCACCGCCCTCCTCGTTGCTACCTTCCGTGTTCTCAAACGTGGTTGACAACCATTCTGCGATGTCTTGCCCCTCATGCAAGGTGAAGTTCTCGCCAACACCTCCAATACCGACGCTGGTATTATCCACTGTAAGCTCTTTATCCTGAGACAACGACTCCTTCAGCGCCCTCAGCGCATGCTTGATCAGCTCCTCCCTGCTAGCATCCTCGAATTCCTCCAAGTGCCGCTCAAGGTATGTCCTGGCCATCTGACTTCTGGCACCGATACCGCAAGCAACCATCTCCTGTGTGACGCCGCTGGGCTGAAATTCGAAAAGATGGGGACCCTTTGCGTCAATACCAGCAATGAGCAAGCCAACACCGTATGGTCTCCGTCCGTATTGTTGGGTGTTGGTTTGTGCACGGTCTGCGATACGTGATGTGATCTCTGAGAGAGGAATGGCACGATCGTAGGTCAAGCGAGAGGCGAGTGACTGCTGCTTCATGAAGTTGGAAAGAACACGGGCATCCGAGGCGAGTCCGGCAAGGGCAACACCGAAATGGGAGTCGATCGGGATGATCTTCTTCTGGTAAGAGGAGAGCTCTTCTGCGTTTCGCTGCATATATTGTCAGTTGATTTTCTGACGTGTAAACGATTAAAACTATATATTGCTCAACGCACCTTGATTGCTGCGAGCACAGCATGTGTCTTGCTAACAATACCGACGACGACGGAACCCTGCTTGACCGCCTCTTGTGCGTATTCCACCTGAAAGATACGGCCCTGCGGTGAGAATGTCACCGAATCATTGTCGTAGTTGTTGCGGAACATCGTGTAGGCGGGCGCTGCGGGGACAGAGGACCACGGTAAGGCTATGCGGAATTGAATCAGTCGGCTTCGGCTTAGGTACAATTATCTGAAGACCTCCTGGGTCGAACAAGGCGTATAGATCTGGGAGATTGCGGCTGTGGGGAAGGCTGGCTGGGGTGGAAGCTGCTGTTGATGCAGGCAACTCAGTTGACGACAGCTCGGGAGCTCTTGTCGCGCTAAGATGAATGCCAAGTCCCGTTCCAACCTCGTGCGCAAGTATCGAAGCAGGCACCATCAACAATACTAAAGTACCGGCTTGCGCAAGACTCCAGATATTGCAATCTTTGAAATATCCAGGCTTCAAACATAACAACACGCTTGAATCATCATGGCTGGCATCAAAACGATCATTGGACTGTCCTTCGTATGTCTGCCTCCGGCGCATGCCAGCTCAACGTCCTTTAAACTACATAGTATCTAATAATCTTGTTAGGTCCTTGCTATAGGCTTTTTACTCGTCATTCTCTCCGCAGCTCTATTCCACAACTACCTCACGCTTCTTGTCGTAGCGACCTACGTAATCGCACCGCTACCGAACTGGATCTGTGGGCGCGCATCGAATCAAGATGACTTCATGGAGAGTTCAGGAAATGGAATAGTAGACTTCGGGAGGTTCCTTACTGGGTTCTTTGTCGTCATGGGAATAGCTCTTCCTACGCTCCTTTGGCACTCGGACCAGATCGCAGGCGGCGCAGCAGCCATGTCCGTCATTGGTGGTCTTACAATCTATTCTACGATCATCAGCTTCACTCTGTTCTTCCATGAGGACCAAGACTTCTGACTAGCCGGCGGCAATGAGCGATAACATGATGTTGAACGACGAGCATATGACACCAGCTGGGAGAGCGCCGGGTACGGAGGAGCCTTGGCATGTGATCATGCGGCATGTATTTGTGCACGACAGGAACAAATAGATCTGCTGCTTGGATTTGCTATATACTTCGAGCGTTCTTGTAATGTCATGTTGGGTATATTAGGAAGAGCACATGGTATGCAGCGGCTTACGCAGGAAATATCCTTAATTCAGATCGCGCTGGGATGGTTTTATACCATGGCCCAATTCTCATGTCATAAAAATGCTTCAAGTGTATGCATACATCAATAAATAAGATATCAACCCTGCGTGTCTGCTATCATAATCGTTCCAACTCTTCTCATCATCTTTACCCTTGCCTGCAAGCTATCCTGACGCGTGTTACTCGTTTTCTGAACGCCCTCATAGCGCCAAGTTGTATGTGTACTCGTCCTCCATGTTCTGCGCGAGCCAGAGAACCGCCGAGCTGTAATATATCAGTATTTGCCTTTCTATTACCACAGCCTTGAACGTACCTGAGCATGATCAACGCATTTGCAACCACATTTCCAACACCCATCCAGATAGTCGGCCAAATATAACCCGGAACGATATATTTCATAACCAAGACCACGACGCTCCCCGCGAGTCCACCAGCCAGCAGTGCAAACCCCAAGAACAGCACTAGTCTCGCCTTCCACGCAACGCCGTTGCCACTGTAACTGAAGCTGTCGGCAGACAACCGCGACTTGTCAATTGAATTGATGACGAGCATGCCCAGGGCTGAGCAGATGCCGGGTATCCAGTCAATAAAGGTGACGTGAACGGGTGGATCTGAGGGGTTCATAGACTTTGACCAAACAGCGATATCAATCAATGAGTAAAATCCAAGTGCAAACTAGACGTAGTTGTCAATAATGTAATATGAATATAGAGGAGTATTACCTACCATAGCTCCTGCAGTGTAGACGCCGAACGTTCGTGTGTTGGCGCTGTTCAGCCACGCAGGCTTGGGGAAGCGAAAAAGGCGGTTTTCCTCCATCATGTCGAGACAATATTCGTGTCCGCGCGCAAATACTTGAGTGTCGTGGTGTAAGCCTGAAGCCTGCTGCTAGAGCTGCGGTTGCGCCTACCCTGCGTGAGGTTGGACACTCTTGGCGCTTGACGTCGGCAAGTGGACCCCAGCATCCGCCGATCTCAGAAAAAGTTCCAGGACTAGGGACTTTCGCAGCACCCCTACACAAGCCGCATACAACCACGATGGCGCCCACGAAACCCAGCAGTAAGGGCAAATCCGGTCCCAAAGGAAAGTCTGGAGCAGTATCAAAGAGCAAACCCCGTGGCAAAGAACCGGAAGGCATCTCCAAACGCAAGCAAAAATCACTTTCTCTTGCCAAACCTGGTGGTGAGCAGAAAACAAAATCGTATAAGTCAAAAGATGGCAAAAAGAAGAAACGCGTCTATACCGAGGCCGAACTTGACATTCCTAAATTGAACTCTATTGTACCAGCGGGCATTGCGAAGCCAAAGGGCCAGAAGAAAGGCAAAGTGTTCGTGGATGATCCGGCAAGCATGATGGCGATTATGAGTGTGGTTAATGCGCAAAAAGAGGGTCATATTGAGAGCAAGATTATGAGGGCAAGACAGTTGGAGGAGATTAGGGAGGCGAAGAGGAAGGAGGCTGAGAGGCGGGCAGAGGACAAGAAAGCAGATTTTGTAAGTTTATAGATGGACAATAAGGATATGCAGACGATGTGCTAACAATTTGCAGGAAGAGAGAAAGCAAAGCCTTAAAAAGAAAAGGAAGAGTAACTCTGAGCCTGCGCACACCGAAGATGCAGAGACCGAGTCACCGAAAAAGTCAAACAAGAAGGATGGAAAGTTCAAGCCGAAGAAGAGGGTGAGCTTTGGTTGAATGGGAGACAAAATGTTTGGTCTAAAAGAGTCTACGATGTCTACAAGTCTATGATACCCGATTCCGCATAATACAAGTCTACTCTGCCGATTACGCGTCCGGCAGGATCAGTCGCCTGTGGTTGGGGTCGAAGATGGGATATACTTTGTCAGGAGTGTCAACCTTGTCACCTCGACACTCAACTTTAGACGCCTCGTGGTCGATAGTTTTGTGGATCTCGGTTAGGAAAGAAGCAGTGGCTGTCGCAAACCATCTACCACCACCAAGCTGGAAGGATCCCAGGTGACCACCCCAGTTGGTCGTGCACAAAAGGGTGTACGGGTTCTGCTTGAACTCTTCATATGGGATAGCAGCTTTAGAGGAGATCTATACCACAAAGTCAGCAATACAGCCCAATAACCCAAACCATTCATAAGTATTACTTACCGGGTCGTCTTCAGCATTAATGCCTAGAAATGGTATCCTTACCGCAACCAGCGCATCCACGCTTTGCGCATCCCTGTAATACGCTCCCTCTGTCGGATAGCCCCATGCTGGACACTGTACGTGTCTATCGAACTCATACAGGTACCTACACTTCTCCACTAGCTCTGCCTTGATACCTGGATCTTGCAACATCTGCTCCTTATGACGTTGATACAGACCCATCAGGTTTTTTCCCATTGTGCGACAGTACACTTCCAAGCCTAGCCACGTCCGCTGTAACTCTGCGTTGCACAGCTCTAAATTCCATGGATTCGAACATGCGACCGCGGCTTTCAGTACACAGCTCGCACCCTCCTCACCGCAGTAGTTCGTCAAGATGTTCGCGCCAAGAGAGTACCCGACGGCGTACAATGACCTATTTGGAAACAAAATGTGCAGTTCCTTGATGGCTTGTCGAACATCCCACGTAGCCCTTGCGTTGAATAATTGCGGTGTAGTGATTTTAGACATGGCACAGCCGCGCCCATTGACCACGCAGGCTTCCCAACCGGAAGCTGTGAGTGGAGCAAGAGTCTCGCGGAGGTACACTTCATGGCTTCCACCTGTCAGACCGTGGAGTGCGATAAGCATTGGCTTGTTATCGTCACTGCCAATATTCTCAAACTCTTTATCGGTGTACAGAGTAGTGCGTTCAGGCAGATCCGAGTTCTTGGTTGCCGCCTCTCCTTCCTCTTTGCTGACTACAAAGTCAACAGCGAACGTGCCTGGGTACACAGTATGGTTGGATGTGAAGAGGTGGCGCTTGTAGTAGATGGGTGGTCCAGGGTTCTTGACGGCGGTGTACATTGTTTGGAGATGTCCGTTGAAGAGGAAGGGATTCAGACGACATGGCGGTATCGAGGATTGAGCGAGGTCTGGCAGGGAAGTCTTGGATCCTGATTTTGTTGCCAATGGAGCAGGCGAGATGTGGTGGGTATAAGACGTTTTGGCATGGCCAAGTAACCACGACATGTTGACTTTTGGTTGTGTATTTTGCAAGACAATTTACTCTCAATACAATGTATCGATCTTAGTTCTCGAAGTACCAGCCGAAATGTGTAGAACGCGGGTAGTGCTGGCTGGTGAGTGTTTCGAGATCCCAGCTCTTTAGTTAGGATATATTGGTTCTCTTATATAACATTGCTTGAAGTAAAGGATTGTTACAAGGAAGGTAAGAGATTGCTCTCAGGTGGTGTTCGATTGATTTCATGCCTCGGCCCAGCATGGATCTCTTTCTGGCGTAAGTAATCCCCAGACGCGCGTGTCATGAGCCAATCGCATGTGACTGCGCGAGTCGCGCCTGCCTTTTGAACATCGCGACTTTATTCACCACTTTCAGAACCTCACACGGCCTTACGATGCCTTGACATAATATGATGCCTGGTGATTACACCACTTCAGATCAGATATAACGATCATGGATCCGCGATACAACCAGCAGTACAATTATACGAATGGCTCATCCGCCACGTACACTCCGCAGCAGCCAGCGGATGGTTACCAGCAATATGGTCAGCAATATGGTCAGCCTCAACAGTATCCACAGCAATATGGGCAGCCATACCCGCAGCATTACCCCCCGGTTCAGATGCAGATGCACCATGGATATCAGCAGCAGCAGCAGCAGCAGCAAAGGCAGCCTCAAGTAGTCATGCCGCGACCACAGAGTCAGCAATATATGCCAATGCCCCAGCATCAGCAAACCTACTCGGCACAACAGCCATACCAGCAGCGATCCTACCAACCGCCGCAATATCAGCAGCCGCATTTCCGACAGTCGCCACAGCAGCAGCAGCATGCTCAACCACGGGCTACTGAACCTCAGCGAATCCCCAACTCGATGCCTTATTCTCAGATATCTAGTTCCCAGACGTCCGGCCCTAGCATACGACAGGCTCAGGCGCCAGTGCAATATGCTAGCAATAGAGGTATAGTACAGATGGATGGGACCTCAGATATGTATCGAAGATCAAGCACGCAACAAGCCCCTACACCACCCACATCGAAGCCAATGCAACGAATGACACCTCATTCAGAGTCTTCACGAAGACCACATCAGATGACAGCCAGCAGTCCTGTGCAGATTCAAACCCAGCAGAAGCCTCAGCAGCAGCCTCACTGTATACCGCAAGCGCAAGTTCAATTTACACCTCAGCGCACACCGTCACAACCGTATACGCCACCAAAGTCAATTCAAACCACACCCACACAACAAACACCACAACAAGTATCCCCACAGCAAACCTCATCGCAGCCGAGACATCATCCCGAAATAATCACCCCTCGGCCTTCCTCACACCAGCTTACTTCCCCCACGAAAGCTGTCCATGCCCAACTACCACAAAAGTCATTGCCAGCCGACCTTTCAGTGATGCTACTCTCGGCGGCAGACGAGTATATCTCTGCAGCACGCGGCATGGGATCAACAATTGCACAGCAGCAGAAGAGTATCGATATTCACCAATATTACAAGCTCATGTCAACCGCAATGGGGTGCATGGATGCTGTGCTCAGAAAATACAACATGCAGCCGCGGGATGAGGCGAGGCTACGGCTAAGATATGCAAGTTTACTCATCGAAGAAACGGACAACACTGCTGAGATCGATGAGATCCTGTCAAAAGGCATCTCACTTTGCGCACGCTGCCGCCTGCAGGATCTTCGTTACAGCATGCTGCATCTCCAAGCCCGCTACCAATTTAAAACCAATCATCGTGCCGCCTTCAAAGCTCTCGATAAACACATATCTGAGGCTGAGACGTTCCAGCAGATTGCCTGGGTATATGCCTTCCGGTTCTTGAAGGTATCACTGTTATTGCAGAGTCCTGATCGCGTGGAAACAATACCTGCACTCCAGCAGCTACATGCTATACTCGCATATGCAGAGAAACGTGGTGACGCCGCGGTGGCTTTTGCCTGCAACGCACTCGCAGCCATGGTTCATTTGCGATCCAATGCTCAAGATCACATGGGTGAAGCCCAGCGAGCCATAGCAGCAGCCCGAGGTTTGCAACTTACGATGTCTACAAAACAATTGGGGTCATTTGGCACTCTTTTTAATGTGATCGACCTTGCTTGTGGCGTACACCAAAATACGCCTGACAATGCGAAGTCAACAGCCCTGATACAAGCCACCACAGATGAGAATGACAATAATCTCAGTACCGAGAATGGTGTCTTCACTGTTTTACTCGACCGAACGTCCGGTGATAGTCTGACTACAGATACTGGAGGTATCTTTAGGAAAAATGCCGAGGGTTGCGATGAGCTCATCTTTGCCTGGTTGCCGAGAGAAGATGTCAAGGCACTTTGTTTCCACATATGTGCTTTAGATCAAAATGTACATGAGAAGGCACTTCAGCTGGTCCAGGAAGCCCGTTCTCGGAACAAAGATTCATTGCGTAAGCAATCTCCATATGGTCTGTCCATTTCCGCTGCGTGTGCACAAACAAAATGGCGAAGTATTTTGGATTGGCATACCACATTCACCCTTGGGCTCATAGCAACCCATCGCGAAGAACAATCGACGGCCAAGAGTGCTTTGGAATCGCTCATGAGGCGGGTCGCAACACATCCATACGCCAATGGACAATATTACACTCAGTCGCTCTCCTACCTAGAGGCGATTGTAGATCAGACAAATGGCCACTTCACCTCCGCATTTACCACTTACTCTTCAGATGCTTTCGCAATGACCAACAAAAGCGCCTTGCCGACAATGGCAAGTGACCTTGGGATCCTTGCAGCCCTGAACCGCTTACTCATTGTGAGAGACCCGGGCCATCAGGATCATCGGAATATTGGCACACTACTTACGCAACTACGAACAGCCTGCGAAGATCATCCAAGCCAATATGTTCGTATGGCATATTGTCTAATAAATGCCCTCTGCACCCTCGATCCCTCAATCAATCGCCTCAAGACTCTGATGAACAACGCTACACAAAAGTCACATGAACTTTTCAAGCGCACACACAACCGAGAATTCGTCGTCATGGCTCTATGTTACTTCACGGCACGCTTCTTCATCGAACCAGTCACCGATAAGTCATCATCAGCTGCCCAGGCTGTTCGACAACACGCGAAGCAGAGTAATAAACCACTCTGGATGGCGGTCGCATGTGGTCTTATGATCAAAGTGTTCGAACATCATAATAACATAGCGGAGATGCAAAAGTATCAGGAGATATATGAAAAGGTGAGGGTCAAGCTGCCGGCCCCATTACGAAGCGATGATGTCGACGCTGAGGGTGAGGATGATGACGGAGACATTGACCTTATGGGATGATGAAAGCTTACTTTTGCGCTGTTTTGTATGGACGATGCATGTCTCGGTGTTATATGACGACGGAATGTAGGGTGCTCGATGCATGGAAATGCCACCTGAGATTTGAAAACCGGCGCCATTCGGAATAAAATTCCAGCTACGTGCGTAGCATGTATACATTTAATGTGGACCTAACCTATTTGAGTAAATTCCCACACTTGTAACGATCCTCCTTGTTACAGAAATACATTCAACAACTCCCGTGTCTCCATTCTATTCACAGATTGATTTAACACAAATCTCAGTCAATGCTAATCGTAAATCTGTCCAGGGCGATTTGGGAATAAGGTTCGTGCAAAATTTGATGGTGGCTCAAGAGAGTAATCAGGCACTTATTGTATCCCCGTAAGTAAGCATATCGAAGCCATTATTGTTTATCTTCTTCTTCCTCTTCTTCTTCAATTTTGCAGCTCTCCATGGCTGGATTGTTCCTTGCATAAGCTCGTATATATATAAGCGAAAGAGGAACGGCTTTGCTTAATAGATTTGGTTAGGAAGTTTAGTGACAGTGAATTATTTATTTGGTAGACTCGCTAGAATCGAACCCAATGGCCGGCGCGGCCTGCCTGGCCTCCAACGAACAGGTACCTTCAGCAGCTGCTCAGCTGTCCTGAAGATTTTGCTGATTTCATTCGCCTTGCGAAAAGAGCCTAGATCTCGGTCAACGCGTGCGCAATGTACGCTCGCCCCTGTACATAGGTAGCGACACTAGCATTATCGTGCAACAGACTACATTTCTTTTACTCTCGCATGGAGGAGAGGGAAGACAAGAAACGCCTCTATTGAGAGGTCTACTCACACAAGAGCCGCCTCCGCTTTAGCGCTTGGCGCGTCCACAGTACCCCATGGGAGATCATTATGTATGTAAAGGCAATTGCCAAATATACCAGGACGTAAATACAATACTACTACTACTGCTGGAATCGAACCATGTGAGCTTTGGCGTATACCGATGGCCCCTGCTTTTCGCGTTTGAGTAGTCACACGACAACTCTCACCGATACCAGACCACATCTTGAAGAAATCCATACTCAGAGTTCATACTTTACACTTGACGCATTCTAGCGCATTGAGTTTCGTAATAAAAAGGGAGGGCAAGCTGAACCCGGACATATCCTTCTTTCTTCTTCCAAGCCTTCATAGATACCGCCTTTTGAACGACATAGCCACAATCACGATGCCGACATACCCGAAACATGGTGTTTGCTGTAGTTTTGAGGTACACAGGCGCTGATGGCCTCGGACCCTCCGCGTTGTGCGTTTGAGATCGACCCCTTTGTTTGCTGAAACGCTAGAGCGACGGGGATGCAACATCACGACACCCCTACCTGCGAAAACAAAAAGGAAAGATCTCTCAGCATTCTGCATTGCTGAATTTGGAACCCTGGTTATCTCCTGATTTGCAGCAGGGTGAGGTTTGGGGAGACTTTTTGCGTCATGGAAGGGATGTTCGTTGGCTGTTTTGCTTGTTTGAACTTGACTGTAATAGAACTGACAATTCATGCATAGCCTGGGCGACAGCTGTGTGGCGCTGTCGCTGAGAAAGAGCATCGTGTTATTGATGAAGGACAAGAGAGAACAGAGAGTGCGAGTGGGAAAAGCAGTGCCGATTCTCCTACTGATTATTGCTGGATGTTCTTCGCCATTGTACTTTAAAGATATTGCTAACCGATTCTGTACGATGGAATGTCTTCTTGAGGTCTGACAGCACGACATTGAGGATACCATTCTGTGTTTCGGCAGCAAGCATTGATCTTGTGTGCCTTGGCGCCTTTAGACTTGTTCATCAGGCACGCTTCGAAACCGTGCATCAGACATCGGCACCTGTCAGGAGTCCAAAGATTGATATTTCACCTCAGCCAAGCGAGAGGGGAAACGCTTTCTCGTAGCCAAGCACGTTTGGCTTTGCAAAAGGTTGACCGAAATGGTGTTTCTGATGCGGTTCCTGCTTTGTAGCCGTGGTAGTATTGATATGTCGTTGTAGAAGACAGGGAAGGCAGGACTTGTCCTGTCATTGTCGGTATGAGTAGTAGGAGCACTGGTCGACGGATGCAGACGCAATGATATCTTGGTGGCAGGCTCTGAGGTTCTGAGGTAGATATAAGAGGACACCCAGATGGCTTCTGTATGTTGATTGTCATCAAGCAATCTCTTATACCTTCCTAATCTTTTTTCAGCCTGGCGCTGTTTCTGTAATCGCATCTTCTAACTCATATTCGTACTTTTTCACTCGATTCGATCTCGACGTCGTAACCAGTAATCATGTATATCTCAAAGTTTGCACTTGTCGCTGCTCTGGCGGTCTCGGTTTCGAGTCATGGCGTCGTCACTGAGATTCAGGGAGCGAATGGTGTGAACATGCCAGGTCTTACAATTGCAGACGGTACACCGCGTGACTGCTCATCGAAGTAAATGTTTTCCTTCATGACTCAGCAGCATGTCACTAACGATGACGTAGCGGTTGTGGTTCTCAAGCAGATACGGCAATTATTCGTGACCGCGAGATTGCAAGTGGGAAAGCAACCCCTCTTGGACGTACCCAGGGTAATGGCCCAGTCAACGCAGCAGTTATGATTGGGGCTTTTATGGGTACTGGTACAGCACCTCCCACTAATCAGGGTGCCTCAGCCAGTGTTGGTGTCGAGGACAATATCCCTCAAAATGGCCGGGCAAGTGGAGGCGCTGGTGCTCGTAAACGTCAGTTGTTTGGCGGTCTCTTTGGTGGAGGCGCCGGGGGAGGTGCTGGAGGTGCGACTGGTATCGCAGGAATCTTGGGCGGAGGCGGTACCAAGGCAGAGGGCCCACCAGAGGCTCGTGTTGCTGCTGCTCAAGGTGCAGGTGCTAGTAGTGGTCTTCCTACTTGCGCAGATGATGGTACAGTTACCATGACTCTTCGCCAAATCAACCAAGACGGCGCTGGTCCATTTACTGCCGATGTTGATGGTACTAGTGGTGGAGTAGGTTTGGCCCACCTTTTCTCTTGTTTTCAAGCTGATGATGATCTAGACTGATGAAGGTGCCATGCAACCGGCGACGGTTACTAAGGACGTTCCTGGTCTGGGTGTACAGGGTATCTCTCTCGCCACCAGTACCGAGTTTGAGATGAAGGTTCAGATGCCCCAGGGTATGACGTGCGATGCTACTGTTGCCGGAACCCCTAACGTCTGTGTCATGCGTGTCCGAAATGGTGCCGCTGCTGGCCCATTTGGTGGCAGTGTTGCCTTCACACAAAGTGCTGCTGCCAGGAAGCGAGCCATTACTTACAGGTTGAAGAAGCGTATGGAGCTTGCCCGCAAGCATTAGTTGATCATGATAGGTTGCTGCGCAGCCCCAAAGAGTATTGACGGGCCTGACTTCATTGTTGTACTGTCAGCTGAGTGTTACGAGATGTCTGTACTGCAACAATTATAAATTGCCTCCACAGCTAGACGAATAACTTTATTTGTTAAGACAGAAAGGGATATCACACTCTGTCTCAGCATTGATTGGTATAAATACCTTCTCAATATTACTCTCTATTCTTTGCGCTGTTCGCGAAAATTACGCTGTTGCTGCTGCTGTTCAGTACTGAAGACACCAGCGCTCTCGGATAGCTGTGAGATTCATTGGAGATATTGTATTCAGGTCTGAGAACTTTCCATTACCCATGATATGCTAGTTGAATTGTGTGGGTGTAGAGATGTAAAGGCAAGATCTGAGATGTCGTTCAAGCAGGAAGTGGAGCCGGCGCTAGCAAAGGACAAGCTTGCATTCGGCCCCTAGTGCTATCACTCCACGGGGTATTACCAGACTACAGTTGTTCATTACAGTGATGGCGTACTCCTTACCAGATTATTCTTCTTATATCAAAGCCCAATAGCCAGCGATTCAAGTAGTCACACGTGTATTCTCTACACTCCTTTATCGGTCATGGCATGGCGAAATCAGGCGGCTGAATCGCGTCATCGCTTATCACAACATCCATCTGGCTAACCATATGCTCGTAGGGTTGCTTTGCAGGGCCAGAACTACCGGGAGCGTTAGGTTTATAGCTGCCAAGGCAGTAGTGATTGAGACCATATATTTACGGTGATGTCCCTCGAAATTTGCACGTGTGCATTACCCTCGACGTGACAAACCCCTATGGCACTCTTCGACTTAACCAAACATACTGGAGGGCATACGTCACCTACTGCTAGCTATGGCCGAGATGAAGATTTCGAGCGTATCGATCCCGAAATGGGTGTCAAGCGAGGTTTGAAGACTCGACATCTCTCTATGATGGCTCTGGCTGGTATTATCGGCCCCGGTATCTTAGTAGGGACAGGAGGCGCCCTTTCAAACGGTGGCCCGGCTTCCTTGATCATCGGCTTCGGTATCATCGGTATCATTGCATGGAGCATCACGCAGTCTCTGGGTGAGATGACAACACTTTATCCTACGGGCGGTGCATTCATCACTCTCTCAGAGAGATTCGTCGATAAGGCCTTTGGGGTCGCTATGGGCTGGAACTACTGGTTGGTCTGGGGTTGCGTACTTGCTAACGAGTACAATGTCATCTCATCACTTTTGGTCTTTTGGAGCGACAAGGTCCCATTGGTAAGCTTTATGAAATCCCTCCGACACATGTTCCCGCTAAACACATTCAGTGGGGCTATTTCCTCATTTTCTGGTTCGCATTCTTGGGTTTCCAGATGTTGGGAGTTGAGTCCTTTGGCGAAGCAGAATTTTGGCTAGCCTTGGTGAAGCTCTTTGGTCTTTGCGCTTACTTCCTCTTCTCAATCATCTATGTCTCGGGGGGCTTGATAGGCCAAGACGAAGCAATCGGTTTTCGATACTGGCGAGATCCAGGTGCATTCACAAATGGTTTCCGTGGAGTTGCGCAGGTTTTTGTGTTTGCATCAACTTTCTACGTTGGAGTGGAGGCTGTCGCAGTCGCTGCAACCGAAACAAGGAACCCGAGTGTTGCAGTTCCTTTGGCCATCAGACAGGTCATATGGCGCATTCTGTTCGTCTATATGGGTGTTGCGTTCTTTTTCGGCCTCACTTGTCCTGCAAATGCCGAAGGACTAATCAACGGAGAGAGTCGCGCGCTCAAGAGTCCTATGACAATCGCCATCCAGAATGCTGGCTGGGAAGGGGGCGTGCATCTCATCAATGCATTCATCTTCATCACAGTCGTCTCCGCGGCAAACAGTTCTATCTACATCGGATCGCGCACAATCTTATTTATGGCAAAAGAAGGAGGTGCGCCAAGATTCCTGGGCTGGACGAACGGCCGTGGGGTTCCAGTGTACGCCATTATTCTCACTAATCTCTTTGGCGTGCTTTCAATGATGAATATCTCCACCGGTGGTGGTAAAGCATACTCCTATATCATCAATCTGAGTGGCGTCTCCACGTTCTTGGTCTGGGCAGGCATCTCATTCACACACATTCGATTCCGACAAGCATGGAAAGTTCAAGGCCATTCGCCAATCGAACTTCCTTTCAAGTCGGCCCTGCATCCATGGAACGCATACTTCGGTTTGTGTGCAAATGTTTTTCTTGCATTCGTCCAAGGCTGGACTACGTTGGCCCCTTTCGACGCCGGAACCTTTGTCGATGCATACATCTTGCTGCCCTTGTTCGGTGTCATATTCTTCGTTTATAAATTCTGGAAGAAGACTAGATGGTGGAGAAGTCACGAAGTTGACCTTGCCTCTGGAATGAGAAAGGATATGGATGCCAAGGATGAGACCATCGAGCCCATTGAACAGAAGAGCTTTTTGAAACGAGTATGGGCTAGCTTCTAGTTATAGTCTTGCAAACATAATGCCCGGCTTGAAATATGGCTAATCTGTACATGATGTTTCATGAAGCAGTGTTTGCATCCGCGATGATCGAATATCACTGTGCAAATTCACCTCTGTCTGGCGTGCATAAAGAGCAAGATACCTTGCACCTTCGAGCACACATGACGATGCAAAAAAGCCGCTCTTCCATGGCACCAAAAAAACATGTGGGGTCGAGAAGATTGCGGTTGCGGGATAAGTCGGTCACTCAAGAACAGGCCGTCCATCCTGCGAGAGTACTCATGTAGTTCGCCACAAACTCCTAAGCCGCTGATACACAAGTCTCGCGAATTCATTGCATATGACACACCTGAAAGTCACAACGGTTACTTCACCCTATCTGTTATCTCAGTAATTGATGAACACGCCTCAACAACCAAACAAGAGGCCATGGCTACAGCACATACCGAAACACTCCCTATAACCATGTGCACATGCACAAGCTCAAGTACTGACCAAGTGGCGCCCGATATAGGAGATCTCTAAACTATTGTGGTCAAGCCCTGAGAAACTGTAGAGAAGAAGACTCGAAGTGACAGTATGAGCACCAGTCCAGAAGTGTCCAGTCTCCCCAACTGGAAGGAGAGCTACAGTTTGAAATAGTAACGATATCTGTGCAGGCAAGAAATGCTTTCTAAGGTAGTGTTTCAGCACCAGAAATTCATAGCACGTCCTACACGCCCCCTGGGAGACGAGATAGCGGACTTAATCCCTATCCTTCGGACGGAAATTAATTCCAATCCAACCAACCAACCAACCAACCAACCAACTATATGAGGAAAAGGCGGCGTTTTGATTCAGAGGTGTTCTGAGTTCACTCCTAATGAAACCTTACAAGAGATACCATACTTGGGTTTCGGCAAACCTTTCATCTGCGGCACAACAATCGTGTTTGCCATATCGGCAGAATCTATCTATAGCGAACCAACGCCGCTTTTAGCCACAAACGCCAAGAGCACACCGATGGTGACACCAGTTAGCCTAGTGGATCCTGCTAAATCAATGTTCAATCATGCAAGAAGCATCGGTGTACAGGAATTGTCAAGCCTTCTCGAAAGCCCCAAAATCGACGTCATAGATGGGGTCATTGGAGAAACGTTCATAGGCAAGGTCTCTCTACGCGTGCTCGAATGTTTTGGCAGTATGGATACAATCGCTTCTCTTCTATTCAATAATCATAGGTCTGACCAAATCTCTGTACCTCCTTCGTGCGCTTCGAAAGGCGGTATCATCCGTGTCATTCGTTACATGCGCCGATGGTGTCAGACTCCCAATCATTGCCCCACAGGCGAGCTTCGCACACCACCTAGCATCGAAGAAGGCGTTTTGACCTCGCTAGCGTGTCGCTTGTTTAACTTGTATGCTGGTGCCGACCGCATGGAGAAGCCTGTAGTGGAAGAGTTCATGGGCAATCCGAGATTCTTCATTACCGATGGTGATGTAGAGCTCATCTGGTGTCACTACGGCAGACGACTGAGAGGTACGGCATTTGAGGATGCGTTGATTTGGTTTGTGCTAGAGGAAGTTATGTCGGGAACACATGCACTTGCTGATGAAGTGAGATAGATGTTGAAATAGGAAGAGTACGAGGGTCTGAGAGCAAAGACTAGGGAAGAGACCCAGGCGGAAAGATGGAGGGCCACAGGGATGAGGGTATTCTTGAGACGGCGTCAACAGGCTAGGGGACGGGACGTATGTGTCGGGGAGATTGAAGAAGCCGATGCTGTACAAAGAGACCGCAGACCACTAAAGGCCATAAGTGCCAGTAGGGGCCCGCACCAACAGACAAACGCAAGTGTTTGTTAGACTTTAGTATAACTCTTTGAAAGGGAGATATCAACTGGGACTGTGTATAGATGCCTCGCAGCTCGGAATCTGGTTCCAAGGACCTTTTTGTTATAACATATCTTGTATAATTGAATTCATGAACTTATTGCTTGCGATCGTAGTTGTCGTGATAGGATTCCAGTGATATCTTGGTAGGTCCATTTTAACGATAGAGGCTGTGACTAGATTGATGATAACATATACAATGCAATTATGTAGTAATGATAAAGCAAAGACAATGAGTGAAATGATGAAAGGAACACTAGTTAAGCGAAAGCTGGGCTGTCTGCACAGCAGATATGCCCTAGTCCAGGTACGTGGCGTACCAATCTTAGACTTCTGTGTATCAACCCCTTGCAATCTGTGTTACCGACCCTGCAGATAAAGCAACATTGAATTGACCGGCCCTGGCGGTGTTTGATGCCTTAGAGATGAGGGTTCAAGAATAAGCATTGCCCCACTCCTACCTGCATCGGCGAATCAGCCATGGCGCGTAAGCGCTCCCAGTGAACAATACCAAAATCTCACACTCCCTCCACCTGCAAGCCTCACAAACGCATCAAACATACACCCCTTTCGCACAAGAGGTGGTCACCAAATATCATCTACTGCTATCATTGGTCACATTTACCACTCCCATAGGTACCTGACACCAATAAGTGCCAATATCATGGCTTCAGACCGCCCCGGTGGTGTGGGTGAATGTACATATGGCAAAAGGTCCAATCAACGAACGCCGGCTAAACTCTTGTAGTTCTTCGAGTGTCTTCTGATTCAATAAATCAAACAAAGTCTAAGCCCAGGCGTCGAAGAGTGAAGCGTGAGGGATCGCCGCAGCTTCAGTTTCTAGTTGCGACCGATCCTTCACAGTTCAGAGATGAACATGCGAAGAGGAGCGTCCGTTCTCAAGCGATGATACACTGGAGACATGAAGAAGACAAGATAAAAAGAAAAGGAGGCCAGAAGGATAAATCGGTTCCATCATCCTCTGCAAAAAGTACTACTCAGGGCGGGACTGTGACATCACTCATGCCTACGCGTACACGCCGGTTGGAGTCCTTCCAAGACGCACCCGTTTCGGAGCTTTCAGATCCACAGAACGAAGGGCATCGGAGTGCATCTTCGATAATATGTTCAAATTCTTTGAATACTAGCACAGGTTACAATCGTTTCGTTGACGCAGGAAGCTCATCCTGGCAGCTTACCGCGACTGAAACCGCAAGCTACTTCCCAGAACATAAGAAAAGGGCATCATCAACCAAATACAGGTCTGTCATTGACTATGAAGAAACTGAGAATCATGAGGAGCGCCAGATTCGAGCGTTGATTGTCGGTCTAGCCACATTCTACAACGTGAGTAGTTTCCATGACCCATTTGACGTATTTCCACAGTTCCGTAATCAGAAACTCGACTCACTATATTTGTCGCGCAATTGTAAGTTTCCACACCCCAGTTTAGGAGTAATCCCTGATATCTTTAGGTGTGCGCGTGTTTGCTTCGGACTCGACAATGAAGAAATGGTTACCATCTCTGCTATCGCATCCACACCTCATCCTTAGTTCCACTGTACTAGCATCAACATGGCTTGACATGCGCAACAAATACTCTGGTGACAGTTCAAGGACTGCGATGGTCAAAGCTGAGACAATCGGTATGATAAAAGAGCGCTTGGCCAATCCCGCTTTACAGCTAGATGACGCTACGCTCATTGTCATTCTGCATTTGTTCGCAGGAGAAATGTGGGGGTGTAATGAGAAGGTATTAAGAGTCCATGAGAACGGCGTTGCTACGCTCATCAATCGACGTGGGGGCTTGGGTGCATTTACTCACAACAGAGCAGCGGCTGAAGTGGCTACGGCGTAGGTACCATGATGACCATCATCAAAGTACAAGCTAATTAAAATAGCTGCTGCTATCATTGCGACGTTATTTGTGAAGCAGAGATATTGCCTCCTTTCCGAGACGGACTACCCATGAGCTTTACTTCACTCGATAGCGCCGCGGCATTGCCAGAGTCGCCACTGTTCTGTCCGAAGCAGACGTATTCTACGATTCTGAACGACATTCGATGCTCGCGCTCTACCTTGGAACTGTTGACGGATATGAAGGATCTTACCAATATGTTTTTGGCGTACAATTCAGCTTTGAACACGGTACATGATGTTGATGCTCTAGACATCGCAAGTTTGAGCCCCCCGGATAGCGACTACGAGAGCAAACTGCATGCAATACGGAAACGGGTGGCTTCACTACCGTCAGCCCACACACCTGGAGAGTTGACCTCGGGAGACTGGATATATGAAGCATGCCGTATAGCAGCTCTGATCTACACAGCCGCGATTACGATGGGTGTTCCCTTCTCTGTGGCTGCAGATCCGAGCTGTATCGAGTCGCTTAGCACAACTGCACGCTCTGATAGTTCGGAAGATAACGGGGATTTTTATGGAAGTCATCTCACCGAAGTTCTGTACGAAACACTCCAACGCGCAGACACCAGCGACGTTTGGAAGGACATGTCCGGCGTGCTCTACTGGGTAAGCGCTGTAGGTGCTGCAGCAGCTCGTACATCCAGTACGTTAGACATGGCACAGCATGTTGGGCTAGGGCATGAGGCCTACTCTATGTGGGTTCGACGTTGTCTTGTCATGACAGCAACCCGCACGATGATCGTCCTAGTGTTCGAGCATCCTTTGGCGATCACCGCAGCACAAAAGACATTGCTTAAGGTGCAAGAAGTGATTGGATCTTACGCGTCAAGACGTCTCATGACCTGAGCAAAGAGGTTTCTGTCCTACTTACTCGGCTTGCGGTGTTCCGCGGATTCCGGTTACCATACTGCTGAAAACGACCCAGTATCACCATTTCTGCTGCAAGAAGGTGTGACGTCAACTTCGAATCAAAGAAGGTAGGCTTGTCTCGTATTACTCGCCTTCCGAACACCCGAAATCTATCATTCTGGACTGGTGAAGTTTACCAGAGCGCAGCAGGGACCTCGAACTGATGATCACCACTCAACACGATGTGGACTATTGTTGAGAGTATGTATCAAAATCTCGTGCAGCCTATCGTCTTTCTCGTTCTTGACGAGGACGCTGTTGTCTTCCCATTGTTGTTGTTGTTCTTCGGTCGTCCGCATTTGCTTCGCAGCTTGTCTCACAGCATCTGCTTATGTCTGCTGACATTTGTGGTTCCTGCTCACCATTTGGAAAGCAGAACATAGTTTGAGCGGAGCGCAGCAAACCTTGAAATAATAGGTGGAGACTGCGGGAAGATCTTGACAAGCAGTATATCAAGCACTCCTGGCTGAGGCTTCCACATGCTGCCGTGTATCAAAGTAAACTTGGTTTGAAGGGAGTTACATGTGCAAAGAGCAAACCCGACAAATACCTGTGAAGGCATTGGCTTCTGACATTGACTTGCCTTGAAACTCTGTCTCTTGCTGCCCAACCTGCAACTTTCATGTTTCATGGTATAGATGTTCCAGACACGAATCGGTTGCCTTCGGGCAAATATAGTTTGCGCCGATCGATTGCTCCGGTTGCTGATAGAAGATGTGTTAGACTCCCGTCAGAAGCAATAGCCCTGTTAGTCCGAAGGCGCGAGTGCAGGTGATAGGCAAGGACAACGCTGCAACGCTGCCTTCCGATTGGCTCGAGCTTTACCACTTCTCAACCAGGACCCGCCCAAACAAATATCAGTTTACATATAAGCTACACGAACCCACGTTGAGAAAGATGCATACGAGAGCTACTATTGCAATCAGCGTTGGACTTAGTATCCTCTTCCTTCTTGTCATGGCTGTGGTTTCTCGACTCTTTCTGTACAGACACTCCAAGAACAACAACCAAGACATCTATTCTGTAGATGGAGACAATAGCGAATCGCATCAGCTTACACACAAAACCGGCTCATGGAGGCAAATTTTCGCATCAAAACAGAAGGATGACAATTCGAAGTGGGTACCAACGTTGTCGGGAATCATCAAAGCCGGGGATGAGGGATTGTGGTCTTCAGCACTGTTCACCAACCCGCATGGTCATCCCGGGGAAGTTCCATTCGAAGCAATTTGCGATCTGTTTGCCAATGAACTGCGACTACGATCGATGATGGAACGATCTACATACTCCGGTGATATTGGCAAGTTTCTCAACTCGGCGAAACGGGGTGCGACCAGCCCTAAGAGGGCGCGATCGATGTCATACAGGAGGAAGAGCACTGGGCGAACAGACGCAGTACTGCAAGCACAAAGAAAGAGCTTGGACATAGCTGCGGTGGAGAGAGGCCTGAGCAGGAGCCTCTCGATCAAAAGACCGGCGCCAGTTCTAGTATCTGTGGGCAGTGGACTGGTGGACCAAGACAGTACAGGTACCACGCAACAACGCGCGTGGATGAGAGATGGTCGGCCAGCAGAATACCACGGTGGTCGAATGGCTACAAGAATTACATCTGCAGAACTTACAGCGCTCTCTATATTGTTAGGCAGTCCGGTCTTACGTGCTCCGAGCAACATCGAAGCCAATACTGAACCCAACGAGAAAGGTGCCTTTAGTATAACGATTTGGTCCTCCCCTACCCAAGACGGCAGATATCAGATCTCACTACGACAACACAAGCGCAGGATCTTACAATTGCCCTCGAGTGGATCTGGTTACTCACCACTCTTTGCAAAGCATCTCGCTTGCGGTTCTTTACCCTTCTCGCAAGATACAAAGTCGACCAACAGCATTCTCATCACAGACAGCGTTTTTGAATCTGTAAAGTCTGGTGCTCCACTCACAATCCGCAAGCGTTCACAACAGACACCACAAACGAAGCTTCTTACAATGCTACCCAGCTCCCGAGAAGTAACCCTTCACACGATCGAACCTTCTACAAAGTCTAACCCGTCGATCCCGCTGATTGACGCAATCGCAATGCTTCCATTCAGTGGTGGTTTTACATCACTTGCTTCAGGACCGCTCATCGAGACCGTCCAGTTCGTAGCCTCAGGCGGTCTGACCCCAGGGCGTCTACTCCAACGCCTCGAAGGGTTGGTAGATAAAACACATCGACACTCTTCACGCCTCGATATCTTCGGCCCGATTTACGAACCTCAAAACGCTGGCCTTCTCTTCCGCGAACGCGAGCGTCTTGGAAAAGTGATTAGTGGTGCTATCACTGAGGAATTCGCGGACAAAGTTGCACGTATGCAGCGCTACATGACCCTGCTTGAGCGCCTCATGGCTCTTGTACCGGATACCAAGCCACAAGATGTCCTCATTGCCGTCCAGGAAGCGACAAAGAAAGAACTCTGCCACTCCTATGTGGATGCTATCGCCACATATCAGTCTGCGACGGCATCAATACCAACACCAACACCATTGTCAACCATCATCGACACACAAGGTCCCGATTCCGATGCTCGCGTTAAACGCCATGTTTCCATATCATCGGGCCCGTCTGTACATCGCTCTCAACGATCGAGTCTGAATTCTAGCATGTCTACAAGCTCAAAATATGGACAGCAGCTTGGGATTTCCTCCGTTCATGATCTTGGCAAGCAAGTCGAAATTCTGCTGAAGTCAGATTTGCCACTCGCTGTCGATAGCATCGCGATGGTTGCACGATTTGTGATTGTGGCGTGGACATTGAGTGTTGAGACGGTTGCTTGGGAAGACGGAGAGGAAGGATTCAGGATACCGGTCGCAGAAGAGCTGCCAGAGAAAATGATACTTGTATGAGGAGGCACCAGTCAGCGGCCGGTCCCAGTAAAGAGATTGCAAGCTTCGCTACTGGGCCGTGACGGTATGAGATAGAGTGTGCATTGGTGTTGGCTTGGATATTGACATTCGAGTTTTTTTTCTTTTTTTTTGGCGTTTGGATAAACATGAGATACCATTTCTAATGCCTACTATGAAGTGTACGAGCAGACGCGTATCATAAATTCACTATAATCGCGGCATTCAAACGAAGTTCCGCTTGACCTTAGAAAGGTTTTGTGATGAGAGCTGAGGAATCATATTCTTGATTGCTCAGTGAACTATCTACTGAGATACATATACACGAAGTGGTATATATCGAGAAGCTTCGGTGGAACCGAAGGTGATGCAAATAACATACATGATACCAGGATCTGCATCAAGGCCAGACTGATGTGGAACCAGAGGTCACATGACCTGACATCTGACATTTTGTCCCAGACCGTGTCCCAGCATGAGAGTGCACATACCTGAGCCTTCGCTTCGCATCAATCTACATGTGTGCCGAAGAGACTTTTGACAGAGACATGCATTGCTCATTGTGGACGTCATTAGCGATGTATAAAGTAGGGCTGAAAATGAAGCGGCCGGGCACGGAAGTCTCGCGGATCCGGTAGGGCTGCGAAAGTTCGGCGTCGAGATGCCCGAGCCACCCGAAATGAGATCCATGTTGCCCAAGTGCACGAAAACGGTAGAAAGAAGAATAATCTGTTTACGCAATTCCTATCTGCCCTGTTCCTCTGCGATGCGTCATGTATAGTTTCATCATCCTGCCGTGCTTGTCACCACTGCACAGCAACACCATCATCATCAATTGCTACCCATGACTTCTAGGCCCTTACACACGCCCACCCAACCATCACGCATAGCTTCCCACACCGTCATCATTTTGTCTTCTTCCATTTCGTTCTTCTTCTTGTTCTCCTTCCTATCCTGCGCATTTCCTGACCCATTCATAATGCTACCACCAATTGCAGATTTTCCACCCTTTGAACCCGGTAGTGCACTTGATATTTTTAGTCCCTTCCCATCCAGCTCACCTTTGACTTCCCAGCCTCGCCGTACAGGACCAGACACGGTGGCGGGTGATATGAGCGTCGAGTCGAGAAGTGCGTGCCAGCGTGACAAGTACATGCCTGGACCGTGTGTTGAGCCTTTGGTGTCACCGTTCTTCATTATGCTTTCTAGTCTTGAGTGGCTGGTCGCTTTCAACTCGCCCAGATGTTGAGCGTGCCTGTCCAGTAATTTCTTCAGCTCTTCCTGCTTTTCCTTTGGCAATGTCTCGAACAGAGAGTGCAGAGGTCCTGTCATATTTCCTGCACCTCCATCGCGATTTTTCTCATCAGCCCTGAATTCCCCAAAGATATGTTTTGCATATACAAGGTAATCATTTGCAAGGTCTGGCGCGTTCTTTGTGACTTGATGGAGGAACTTGTGCATAGATGGAGCATGCTTGCGGAGGAGGGTGACGAAGTCTTCGACAGTGGGTGTGTCGCTGTTGTCCATATCTGTGGTGTTCGCAGGTGCTGTTTCCACATTGCCATTATTGGCCTCGCGCTCTTTCGACGTTTCGCGGCTTTTGCGACCAGATTTCTTCTTCGGTTTCGAAGCTTTGATCAGGTCGGTTATAAAGTTCTCGGCGTCGGTTACGGTACCGGATAGGTCAACGGCGTTGTGGATAGCGCGAATTACTGGGTCCATTGCTGAGACGCAGTCGCGGACTGCGGAGGTGAGGACATCGGGATTTGATTTACAAAACACTTTCGTGATTTCTTCGCGATCGCGGATCGAGAGATAGGTACTGTAGTACTCCATGGCTACATCATGCTGGTGATTCTTCAGTGATTTTGGCTTGATGGGTGTGTCCGCCGTCTCGAGGATAACAGCGACGATGGACTTTTTCTCCTGGATTGACATGTTACGCGCCGCTTCATGCCTGTCTCTTGGTGCGTAGACATGAGCTTTGATTGCCTTCATGACCTTCTTGTCTGGTGCGTCTCGTAGTGATTCGAGCTTTGACGCCCTCTTTTGGAACTCAGCTGTATCCCAGGCTAAGATTGTGCTGATAATTTGCTGCATCATATTCATACCATCGTTGGAGTTATTGGTCAGTCCTATCCAATTGGTCATAGCTGTGACAGAGAGCTTAGCCAGGATCAACCTGACCATACCATTGATCATAGAGGCTGCGTTACCGACACGAAGAGTCTGCTTGATCATGTAGTACGGTATAAGCCTGTGTATATTTTCGAGGAGACGGACAAGATATTGGCCATCTGGAGACATGACGAAAATGTGGTGGAGAAATGAGGCAACGTTCAGCAAAATGAACTCGTGTCCAGCCTGCACTAGGCTAGAATGGTCTTCCAGTTTATCAGTTGCTGTGACCTTCTCCAGCAAGTGATCAAGTAGGTCTCCATATATGAAGCTGCGCGCACATTCATCCCATGCTTCCAATATATCTTCGGGCTTGCTGGTATCGTACTGCTTTTTATTGTCGCCCTTTCTCTGCGCCACAGGATATCCGCCTAACATGCCCCTTCCAATATACTCTGCAATACTACTTGCAGCTGTCGCTAGAGCCTTTCGAGACCCAATAGCACCTTTGTCATAACTTTCGCTCAGTTCAGCCTCTGCCATCTTTGCGATCAACGTCTGAATTTTGTCCTGCCAGAAATTGCTCCCCAAGTTCTTCAATGCCGGGTTGGTCAGTGCAAACTTGTTGAGCATATTTTGCAGCAGCGGACTGGTTGTCTGTACGCCATCTGCTTTGCGGAAGGGGTGTCCATAGTGATCGATTGTTGATGGATACTTGAAGGCTTCGATCTCAGCATAGATTTGGTGGTGGATCAGGATATCGAAGAGGGCATGCGTCTGCGCAGGCGCGAGCGGGGCGGAAGATGTCGACATGTGAGTATATTGTTTCTAACATGGCGGAAGAACGTTGGTTGTCGCGACCATATAGAAAGTGCACTAAACGATAGTCGACGCGCCATGCGGCAAGTGGACAGACGCGGGCGGGGTACGTCATCGTGCGGCACCTTTGGCCAGACTACATGTCTGATACCCTTACCACTCAACCAGCCTTATGCTTGATCACAATGACTGACTTTGCGCATTCTTCTGCAATAGGACGGGTCTTACATGAGCTGGTCAGATAATGGTTGGGTGTCATACAGTAAAGCTGATAGAGATTTCAAGCTGCAGTGCGACACGAAGAAGGATTCATTACTTTACGCAGCTCACTCGAGGGTAATCACGATGGATTTAGTTGAACAGAATCCAACAACGAACCTATAGGTAAGTTTACTCCAATACTTCTAATCTAGCAAGTCAGTTACTTAATAGCCATTGTCATGCTCTTCACTTCATTGCCCTCGAGCTCACTCGATCTCGCCAGCGTTATCTTCTGGTTCCAGCCAACTGAGGCTAGAGAGCCATCTGTCACTTTACGAATATTCTGTAAATCCATCCAGCAGGTTCATGGATATATGCTGGCGCTATAATGCTAATTGTCTACACTAGCTATTTCCAACACCAGGTTCGTTAGCAACGCCAGCAGTAGTTTAAGCAACATCAGCTCGTACGGCACTTTTAGGTTATTGCACTTACAGTAGGTTCAGTTGAACGTTCCTTCGCGCCCCTTTGGCCAACTGTCCCCTCCAGAAAGCATATGTAGCGACCTATTTTGCTCAACTTGAATGACCAACGTGAAAACATACACGATTGCTAAGACCACTTGTTCTGTTCTCTCTTCCCAGGGGGTCGATAATGTAACGTGAGTGCATAGCGAGTGGACCGGCTAGGCGAGTGGACCGCCCCAACCAACTATTGGGCCTACTCACCTTCATACCCTTATGGATCAACCAATGGACCTTGAATTACTCCCAAACGAAGACAGAATTCAGCTTGCACTCCAAGCAATTAAAAAACCCCAAGAATTAAGCGTGCGACGCGCTGCTATTGTCTATAATGTGTCAAAAACAACGCTTCTTCGACGACGCGCTGGAACGCGATCAACACGCGATACCCACCCTAAATCATCAAACCTTACCAAGGCAGAAGAGCAGACGCTCGTGCAGTATATAAGAAAGCTTGATCAGCAAGGTCTTGCCCCAACGCTTCGTTGGGTTGAAGATATGGCTAAT